>PIJE02000199.1:449555-545920 GCA_002895965.2 Coryphaenoides rupestris
GTGTGTGTGTGTGTGTCAGCCATTAAACTTTGCGATGCGTGCATTAATCTGCCTCATCACATGTTGACCGTCAGGGGAGAAGTGGGGGTGGAGGAAGGGGCCTGATGCGGTTCAATCCAGTCAAAGCCATTGGTTACCCCCTGCAGCTGGGTGACCTCTCGGCCAATCAAAAGCCCGGCTGTCCTCATGCCCCGGGGACATGTCCAACACTCACAGGACATCGCCTCACGTAGACCAACAACCTAAAACTAAAATCAAATAATCTGTCTGTAAATACATAAAATAAACATAAAATACTCTTTCTCGTGCTGTTCTCTCCCTCTCTCTCTTTATCATATTCTCTCATACTTTCTCATACGCTCTCTTAATCTCTCACACTCTTCCATCCTCTCGCACCTTTCGTTGCACATTCTCGCCCTCACACTGTGCCTACCTCTCTCCCTCATACTCACACCGTGCCTCTTTCTCTCTCTCCTGTGTGTGTGTCCAGGTGTTCCTGTTCTTCTGTGAGAGCTGCTCGGTGCCCATCTGCAGGGAGTGCAGCGCCGGGCGTCACATGGGCCACAGCTTCGTGTACCTGCAGGACGCCGTGCAGGACTCCCGCGCCGTCACCATCCAGCTGCTGGCCGACGCCCAGCAGGGGAGACACGCCGTGCAGGTGAGGAAGACACACACACGCACGCAAACACACACACTCACTCACTCACTCACTCACTCATTGGCAAACACTCACTCACAGGCAAACACTCACTCACTCACTCACAGGCACGCACGCACACACACACGCAAACACACACCCATCTGCACTTTGTCATGGAGATTTACGTCAGATCTAAAGTGCCTTTTCTGTCGGGCGGTACCTTACACGAGTGCTGCACGATTAAGATACAAAATTGACAATTGCTATTATTTTGTTATGTATTGGATTATATTGGATTGGATTATTATTTGAGATTAACAGATTATCAGTTAATTTAGCCAACCCGGCCATCTTTTCTGTGTGTCACATATTTAGCAATGGTGACCGTTCATGGACACACTAGTTTGGCTTGTAGTCTAAAATCTGTTTGTTTTCATTCAATGCAGTAATTGCAATTTTCCCCATTAGCTTCCATGAATCGAATTGCGATTTCGATTTAATGTGTGAAATACGTTGTGCAGCCCAGCCTTACACTGACACAGGGTTGCGTCCCTGAAACAAGTCCCAGACATATAGGATGACAGCGAGTGTGTCATTATTATTGTGCACCGGCACCACATATGTCTCTAATGTCATTAAACCGCTCCAAGCGTCTCCATCTCTTTGGAGCGACGCTGAGCTGGTCGTGTGATGCAGCATCTGGTGAACCCGGCAGCTGGAGCCTTTTAAGGACGCTCTATAGAAGCTGGGGCTAGTGGAGGGGGGTTACCAATCAACTTTTTGATGTCCTGAGAGTGACCGGAGCGGGGGAGAAAGGCCGGGGTTAAGGGGTGGTCCAGCTGGCCGGGGAGGGGTCACATGGAGTGAGGTCCGAAGAGAAGGGGGGCCGGGGTGGAGTGGGGGAACTGAAGGTCAAAGGGGAGGGAGGGAGGGAGGGAGGGAGGGGAAGCTGGGAGGAGTGGGGGTGAGCGAGGGAGGGAGATGAGGTATTTAAAGGGATTCCAGAGAGCGGGAAGCTCCCCCACCCCCACTACTACCACCCCCCCCGCACTCCCTTTGAAACCAATAGAACACATTAGAGGGGAGAACAATCCTCACACACACACACACACACACACACACACACACACACACACACACACACACACACACACACACACACACACACCCAGCCCCTCTCTCTTCATTTGCTGCGTGGATTGCCAGATTGTATGGGCTTTGCCCTCATCCTCACCTCCTCCCCCCTTATCCTCCCTCCCCCGAACTCCAGCTGTGGCTTCCATACTGAACAGTGGGCATGGAAAGGAGCAGCAGGAGATAAATGTACGGAGAATAGAAAAGGAGGCAGGGAGACAGAGAGAGAGAGAGACAGAGACAGAGGAGAGAGGCAGGAGGGGGAGGAGGGAGGGAGAGAGAGAGAGAGAGAGAGAGAGAGAGAGAGAGAGAGAGAGAGAGAGAGAGAGAGAGAGAGAGAGAGAGAGAGAGAGAGAGAGAGAAGAGAGAGAGAGAGAGGAGAGAGAGAGAGAGAGAGAGAGAGAGAGAGAGAGAGAGAGAGAGAGAGAGAGAGAGAAGAGAAGAGAGAGAGAGAGAAGAGAATTGACAGAGGCACGGGTTCCTGGTCATCTCATGGTGGTCTGCCATACACCCCCACCCCCAACCTGGCCCACTTATAATGCCAAAGCAAAGACCACCTATTGGCTGCTTTATTGCTACATTTCTTTATGTATATATTGTATTTATTTGTTTTTTATTTGACCTTTCGTTCAACCAGCTCAGTCCCTTTGACATTAGTAAAAAATGTACCACAGCGATATATTGCTTCTCCTTCAACAAATGTACTCTGTGTAAGGGCGCTTTGGATAAAAACGTCTGCCAAATGCCCTAAATGTAAATTAATTGAATACAAATATTGAATACAGAGAAAAAAAACAACCGAAGAAAAGTAAGAAAGAATCCTAAGACTAACTAACTAAAGAACTATTGACCATTGAATCTAGTAGATGGTTTCAGGTTTCAAAGCAGAGAGAGAGAGCGAGAGAGAGAGCGGAGAGAGAGGGAGAGAGGGAGGGGGGAGAGAGGGAGGGAGGGAGGCAGGGAGAGAGAGTCACATGTGTGCATGCATATTGCAAGGCTCCTAGATAAGGTCAGAGTGTAAAAGAGTCCAGAGAGAGTCTCTGTCTCTGTCTCTCTCTCTCTCTCTCTCTCTCTGTGTGCGTGTGCAGGCTGTGTTAACCCAGTGGCGTCTGTGAACCCCAGTAAGCAGCTACGTGAGGCGGGGTCTCCACCTCTTACCGGAGGCTCTCAGAGGAGTCATCCCCGGAATGTAGTTCTGGCTGACCAATCGGGTTATGCAACACAGCCCGGGGGGGGGGGGGGGGGGCAATGCCGCGACCCCAGCGACCAGGAGGACTCTGAAACCAGAGGCGGGCGGCGTCCATGGCACCGGGGGTCACATGACGTGGCGGCTTGTCCTCTTTTTCTCTCTCTCTCTCTCTCTCTCTCTCTCTCTCTCTCTCTCTCTCTCTCTCACACATACGCAAGTGTCTGCACGCCCACCCACCGACACACACGCACACGCACACACGCGTGTTACAATACGTGGCGATGCATATTGCTGTCATGTCATCTTCAAACTGGTTCTCGCAGAGACACATGTGCAAACTGCATTTTTGTTTGTTTTAGTTCAACGATGGGTCATAGAAAACACGCGTGTGCGTGTGTGCGCACACGCGTGTGTGTTTGTGCGGTTCGGTCCTCCTATTCCAGGTCTCCTCGGGAGTAAATGCTGACACCAAAGAATATGTAATCACACACACACACACACACACACACACACACACACACACACACACACACACACACACACACACACACACACACACACACACACATCCCCCCGGGTCGGAAATTTCCGCCCTCTCCTCCATTATCTTCCCCGACCTCTGACCCTCAACTTGTGACCTGCTAGTTGGTCAGTGCTGCCTGCCTGCCTGGCGCTGCGGCCCCCGATTGGTCTATTTTATGTTCTTTGTGTGTTGTCCGAGTCACGGTGCCTCATGAGAATGTCCAGGCTCCGAGCGGCGAGGTGAGACAGGCAGATCATGAGATGAAGACAGGGTCTGGGCTCAGAGAGGGAGACAAGAAGACACTACAGACCCTTTTTACAGAGCCGATTAGTTGCGGTAATGTTGCGGCTTTGTTCCACCTCGCCTTCTGTGTAAAAGCTACAAACACAGAATGGAATCGGTGGTTAATAACAAAGCCGGATCCATGTCTGTGTAAAAGGGGTAAACCGGCATGCCGGGACCGGGGTATGGCGTGTTAAGAAGTGTGCAGATTTATTCAATCTCTTCAATATCTTATCATACGTATTTCTGATCGCACCAACTCGTTGCTCGCACGCCTCCACCTTTGTAGCGCTGTGCATTACCGTGTTGTATATGACACATTTGCACAGCTTTTATTATTTCAAAGAAATGTCGCCGCCCACTAGACGCTGAAGGTGTCGTGTTACGCGCCACGCCTCTGATTCCACAATTCCGGTGTTTTTTTACGAGCCCATGTTGTCATGAACGGACAAAGTAACATAAAGAGTCCAGAGTTCGGTTTGCGGCAGAATTGTATAGTTTTTTTATTGATACACTGAAACCAAACAAATGATTATAAAAACCAAGGAGCCCTTAGACAATCTGCCCAATGTAGAGTAGTCTCCGCCCACAAACCCCCAGCTCCACCTACAGGGCAAAGGCATGAGAGGATGAAAAGCAACACGCATAGATACCCCAATCTCACAGCCGGTGTGCTGTGTAAAAGAACACACCATTCCAGCATTATGCAGGCTTTCTTTTGGCTCCGTTTGAACGGAAGCAAAAGCCAGCACAACGGTGGAGCGTCTGTGCTGCAGCGCTCCAGGATCTCTGTGTAAGAGGGGCTTTAGACTACCAGAACCACCACGAGAGGTTGACGCAATACACAAACTTTTGAGAAGGGGCTTAGACAAGTGTTGTCAGAAGATCCCGTCTTGCCGACCTATCTACGTCTTATTTAGAGCTTCCCTCCCCTTCCCCACCCCACTACTATCGTCTGAGGGCCTGATTTAGCTGACCCTTTAGCTGCCTGTCTTAAATGGCTCAAATCACCAGGCCAGGCACAGAAATTTCTCCCATCCCCCATGCTATGCATTGTTCCTCCTGAAAGGGGGAGGGGGGGTGGGTGGGTGTGTGTGCTTGTGTGTGTGTGTGTGTGCCTGGCCGCACGTCTTCTCTTGGGGGCTGGGGTCGCGGAGCATGACCTCCGAGGGTTTAGTTGACCTTTGCCCTCTGTGGCTGATGTCACAAAGGAAGCCTTATCCCACACCCCTGCTTGTCCCTGTGAGGTCCAGCTCACCCCCCGTGACCCTCCCCCACACCCTCACCTAAAGGAGAGAGAGAGAGAGAGGGGGAGAGGGGGAGAGAGAGAGAGACACAGACAAAGAGCAAAAAATGTGTGCCTTCCATACAAGGTGCGGGAAGTGAAACCTAGCCCCTGTTAGCTATGTTCTCCGTGTGACGCGGAAGCTTTTGTTTTAGGTTTGGTGAAAAACGGTAATTTCTGTCTTTGACGCTTTCTGAAGCGCAGTTATTGTGATCGTCCCTTATATTTGAACTATGTGAAAGCAAAAAGTCTCCAAAGCAATAAGAAATTAAATGAAACAAAATAAAACTCAGTCCCAGCCCATCCCGTCCCTGGAAACCATTTGCGTGCCAATTCACATCCATACACACCACTTTAACACATTTACACTTTTGATTTATGACATGGCATGTTTCACTCCATTTATCACCACCACCATGTCTCGCCTACGCATCAGCAAAAGTATTTTTTTTCCCTTCTCCCCCCCCCCATATGAATCACAAGGGAAGTAGTTTCTCCCCCTAAAGTGCCGTGAACAGGACTTCCTGTGACCACAAGGCCACCACCAGCCCGCAGCCGCTCAGTGAGTGACAGCCGATGTGGGCCACCCCCCCCCCCCCCCGCCTCATTAGGAAGTGGCGTCCGGCTGCCCAGCATGTGATTACTTGGCTATTCCAGACCTCAGGGGCTCCTCCACCACCTCCTCCTCCTCCTCCTCCTCCTCATCTTCCGCCTCATCTTCCTCCTCCACCACCTCCTCCTCCTCCACCTTCCTCTGCTTCCTCTGCGTCCAGCGTCCTCCGCAGAAAGTGAGCAAGGAATAAGTGGCGGTCAAACTGCACGGGCGGTGCCCCTGCTGGGGGCCCTTGGCAGCCGCAGCCGCAGCCGAGGTGTGCCACCCTGGCCCCCCAGGGAGCGATCTGGAACACCATGTAGCCACTGAACTTTGCCATTTTTTGTTATTTATTTTTTTTACATTTTGCTCCATATCCTGTTTCCTGTCACTTCCATGCATTCACAGGAAGTGCTCCCCCCCCCCACACACACACAGGTTATGCTTAATAATCAATTTTCCTCTCTTGGTGGTGAGATGGTGTTTTAAATCATATTTTATTGATCTAGTTTTCAAATATTTATTGATTTTAAATTCTACATGAAAACATTTTTAATAGCGTATAGAATTATTTTTGTGTTTGTTTGCTGAGCTTCTATGTTTACTTCAATATGTCTCCTCCTATGTCTCCTCCTCCTCCTCCTCCTCCTCCTCCTCCTCCTGCAGCTGAGCATGGAGAAGGCCCAGGCCATGGCGGAGCAGGTGGAGATCAAGGCAAAGGTGGTGCAGACGGAGGTGAAGGCCATCATCCTCCGTCACCGCAAGGCTCTGGAGGAGCGAGAGTGTGAGCTGCTCTGGAAGGTGAGCTCCTCACACTTTTCTTCACATGGGTGGTGGTTGTGGTGTTGGTACAACCCAACAACCCCCCCCCACCGCACCCTGGTATTGTAGGTGTGACCCAGCTGCATTTAAATAAAAAAGTGTGACCCCTGTTGAAATAATAATTCAAGAGAGAGAGAGATATACATACATACACTGCAGAGGAATAGTAGTTAGTTAAATCATGTACACATTTTTGCGCTTCCCTCCGTGTCACAATGGATTTGAAATTGGCGATTTAATTTAATCTGAGTCATTAGGTCCTGGCTGTCCAAAGTACTTCTTGCTTCTTTTTTTATTATATTCTAATGGATTATGTTTTATTTTTCACCGGTTTGGAGTGGCACGAAAGACATTTAATGCAATGACGAGCAGATAAGACAAAGTCTCAATAATTAATTTTGTAGGAACACCAATATATGACACAGTGCTTTGAACACTAATACAGTAGGGCCATGGAAGTGGCCCTTGAAATGGGCACTCAGGAGTTTAAGTCTGGGAGTTTAACATCTGCCCATCTTAACTTTGTTCCTTCTACCACAACAACCGTCTGGAAGGTGCTATGGTGCTAAAAATTGTCTCTTTCACAGTTGGCCAGCCTGAATCGTTGAACTTTCCACTCTGAACACACACACAGACAGACACACACACACAGACACAGACACAGACACACACACACAGACACAGACACATACACACAGACTCACTCACTCACACTCTCAGGGGTGGAGCCATGAGTTGCATTCCTTACGGATACATTCATGGAACAAGCAGACGTGTGCTCAGATCTACTTCAGTCTTGGCCCTTCATCGACACCAACATCCTTGCCACAAAAATGGCAGTGTAGTCTGGTGGCGAGCTGAGAGGTTGTGTGTTCGAACCCCGTCTGCAGTGCAGTGTTTACCTGTTGGGGGAAACCTAACCTCTGACTGGCACCATTAAATACTTGTGTAACTGAAGTACTTCACTGTACCTTTGGATAACGTCTAAATGGTATGGAAGTAATTATTTGAACCTTCTTGGATTTTTTGTCTCTTCCACGTCTGTGAGCCGTAGTGTTGCCGCTATAGGCGTTGTTTCTCTAAAGGGGGGGGGCATACGACACGAATACTATTATTCACAAGCACAGGCATGGTTTAGGGCCGACCGTTAAAAACCTGAAGTTTAATCCACGTTGGGGGCGGGTGGTGGCAGCAATTGGGCGACAACTGCCAAGCGGCGACGCCGTAAAGATGTAATGGAGTGTGCAGGCCGTCAGGCGGCCCACCTCGGACCCCCGGGGTTTAAGGTTTCTTTGGGAAAGAAATGTTTTTCAAGGAGAGGGGAGGATGGGGTGGTTGGGGGGTCGGGGTCCTCCTTACCCCTTAAACCCCCTTAAATAATTCTAATCTCTGCCCCTTGACACGCACTCTGTTACTGTTAATAATAAGGCGCGAGTGTATTTTGTATAGTGTGTGTGTGCGCGCGTGTGTGTGTGTGTGTGTGTGGACGTGGGCTTTGTACTTCCAGGGCGGATTGAGGGGAGGCTGTTAATTGAACCTAATACTTGCCAGTCTTCCATTAAATGGAAATCCTTCCTTTCCACCCTTCCGCTGGAGGGGTCCAGTAACGTCGTAAAATAAAAGGCCCCTACATCTTTCTCCCTCAGATGTGTGTGTGACTGTGTGTGTGTGTGTGTGTGTGTGTGTGTGTGTGTGCGTGTGCGTACGTGCGTGCGTGCGCTCATAAGGGTGTGCGTGTTTAACAGTGTGCGTGTGTGTGTGTGTGTGTGTGTGTGTGTGTGCCCCTGCAATAAGAGCGGTGAGGTCAAAGTGTCACACAGAACATGGGTAAGTGAAAACCTCCTGTCTTTAATGTCCTGTATAGGACCAGGGATAACACTGCTGATTCTCTAGCCAGCTCTCTGAGAAAGTCATTACATGGGGCTGGCCCTAACCCCTATGGACACACAGACACAGACACAGACACAGACACACAGACACAGACACACACACACAGACACACACACACAGACACACACACACACAGACACACACACACACACAGACACACACACACAGACACACACACACAGACACACACACACACCACAACAGTCACACAATCACACCGTCACTCTTACACGCACAAACACAACACTCACACCTCCTTACACACATAACACGTGTGTACCCTTGCATGCACACACAAAACACACACACCTCTTACACACACACATAACACATGCACACACGCGCTCACATAACACACACGCGTACCCTTACACACAATGCACGCGCATAACACACTTGTGCACAAATATAACGCGCCCATACACACTGACACAACACACACACACACACATAACACACATAACACACATAACACACACACACACACCCTTACACTCAGACACAGAAAACACGCGCACACACACTTGCCCATACACACACACACACACACACACACACACACACACACACACACACACACACACACACACACAGTCAGGCTTTATTTCTTAATTCTTATTTTTTTGGTGCCTTGCATCTGCCCATGCCCTGCCTCAGGATTCAAACTGCAGGGTGTCTGCCTGTTTGAGGGACAAAGACAAGTTGAGGTTCACCAGTCAGAACACAGAGAGGAGAACGTCTCTCTCTCGCTCTCTCGCTCTCTCGCTCTCTCTCTCTCTCTCTCTCTCCTCGCCCTTTGTGTCAGCCCATCATAAAAGCGGTTACAGTGTGTCTCCCGCTCTTCACATTGACAAAGGGGCAGCACCCTCTGTTCTCTCTCTCTCTCTCTCTCTCC
Source organism: Coryphaenoides rupestris (assembly GCA_002895965.2). NCBI lineage: Eukaryota > Metazoa > Chordata > Actinopteri > Gadiformes > Macrouridae > Coryphaenoides > Coryphaenoides rupestris. Next base: position 458,808 of record PIJE02000199.1, read on the forward strand.
TTCTCTCTGTCTTTCTCTGCCGCACCCTTTGTGTCCCTCGGGGGAGAGGGGGGGGGGGGGGTGTAGGCAGAGGGGGCTGCCTAAACCAGCCCCTACTGCCATCAAAAGTCAGACTGGTAACATAGATCCAGAGCCCGCTATTGTGTATCCCCGATCCCGCCCCCATCAGCTATTGTACACCCATGCTAAACCGACAGACGGAAAGACACACACACACACACTGTGTGTACTGTGTCTCCCCTGGGTGGCGGTCTACGATTTTACCAGAACACTTATTTTACTAATCTTGATCACACCGAATTACTCCGCTTAATATTATTACTTTACATTGCTCTTGTGTACAATTGTTTTGTTGGCAGTACTATTTGTTGTTGGTAGTACTACTAATAGTAATACATCACATTGCATGAATGGGAGTGTAGCTTTTGGTGTTTTTATTATTACCGGGCAAAAGTTTAAGACTAAAACTTAAACTCCAAAACAACCCCTCTAAAACGTAGCCTACTCTCTCTATTTACTTACCCAATGCTTATGTATACAGGCATGTGACATGTGTGTGTGTACTGTTGTTATCTGTCCAGTCTAGATTTGCATTTACTTGTTTACATACATTTATTTACTATTTGTTTACCACTGGCCCCCCGACCCCCTCCATTAACTTTTATTTATTTTCCTGTGTACACTCGCCACCTGTGACCCATTTAGCATATTCATCATATTTGTTAACCCCCCCCCGCCCCCAGGTGGAGAAGATCCGGCAGGTGAAAGCCAAGACGCTGTACCTGCAGGTGGAGAAGCTCCACCAGAGCCTCTCCAAGCTGGACGGCACCATCGCGGCGGTGGGCCAGGTGTTGGAGGAGGGCCGCCACCTGGACGTGCTGCTGGCGCGCGAACGCATGCTCACGCAGATCCACGAGCTCAAGGCGCTGCGCGGCATGCTGCAGCCGCAGGAGGACGACCAGTTCATGTTCACCCCGCCCGACCAGGTGAGCCGGGGGTTCGGGAATGTCGCGAGGCGGCGTGGCTCCCGATTGGCCCGATCGTCTTTTCCCATGAGACATGCACTGCTGTCCTACGCAAAACCGAGCCCCATATGAATCGAAAGAGGCAACATGACGTCTTGCGTAGCTGACCCGACCCCCCAGCCCCCTCGCTGTGTGAACGTGTTCATGCACTGCTAGAATGGTAAATGGATTGCATTTATATAGCACTGCTTTTATCCAAAGCGCTTTACAGTATGGCCTCACATTCACCCATTCATACACCGACGGCGGTGTCAACCATGCAAGGTAACAACCAACACGTCAGGAGCAGTTAGGGTTAGGTGGTGTCTTGCTCAGGGACACCTCGACACGTAGCTAGGCAGAGCCCGGGGATCGAACCAGCGACCTTCCTCTTGCCAGATCTTACCTCCTGAGCTAATTATGGTCAGACTGAAGAAAAAAAAATCTAAAATCATACAGATGATTTTTAGTCAGATTTCTGACCATTTCGATCATTTGGAGGACACTGTAGAATCCATGCAGCTGTCCCCCATAAAGCTCACCGTATGAACGTAATGAAGCGAGAGAAGCCATAGAGTCTGTGTAGTGACCCTCCTCCCCCACCCCCCACCCCGGCAGGCCCTCTACGTCGCCATCCAGTCCCTGGGCCTGATCAGCAGCGGGGCCTTCGCGCCCATCACCAAGGCCCACGGCGAGGGCCTGAAGACGGCCCTGCGCGGCAAGCCGGCCTCCTTCACCGTGGTGGGCTACGACCACGACGGCGAGCCGCGGCTGTCGGGCGGCGACGCCGTCTCGGCGGCGGTGGTGTTGGTGGTGTCGGTGGCTGAGGGCGCCCTGGCGGCGGTGGACGTCACGGACCACCAGAGCGGCTCGTACACAGTCAGCTACCTGCCCAAGAGCGAGGGGGAGCACCTGGTGTCGGTGCTGGTGTCCAACCAGCACATCCAGGGCAGCCCCTTCAAGGTGGCGGTCAAGTCGGGCCGCAGCTACGGCGCGCTGGGCTCCCAGGTGGCGGCGTTTGGCTGCGAGGGCGAGAGCGACGGGCAGCTGTGTCGGCCGTGGGGCATCAGCGTGGACAAGGAGGGCTACGTGGTGGTGGCGGACCGCAGCAACAACCGTGTGCAGGTGCCTGGGTTTTATTCACCCACTTTTACCCCTTAAACTCTGGGTGGGATTTTCAAAATAAATGTCTGAGCATGACCACGCCCAATGCATCAGGAACGTTTACCAAAATTAAATGGCAATATTTCTAATTTGGAAATGGATGGAAAATCGTTTCTAGTATATGTTTGGTGTTTATTGTTATGTACATAAGAGCCTAGATTACAGAGTTTGTGGGCTATTGTGGATTTTGGTTTTATGTTAATATCTAGCCTTCTCTTACTTTCTCACTTTCACTTATTGTTACTTTGTTGATGGGGAAAATTCACTTTATAACACTTCTCTGGTCATTTACACACCTTAACAGGCTTTTTGCTTGCTTCAATATTTGTGATTTTGAAGTGAAATTCGCCTTCAATTTTATGCTTAAAGTGAATTTAATGTGACTTGATCAATCAGCCGTTGTGTATTTTGGCGCTTACTTTTATAATGACTTATTTCAACTCCTCTATACGTCAAGTGTCTTAAGTATTTCATAAAGCGCTATACAAATAAAAATATATGGTTATTCTTCTTGGTAGGCGTCTTCATTTTCACGTCCTTTTCCGTCTATGCCAACGTTTTTCTCTTTTTGCTCGTTTCCCGCCTTTTTGGGTTGTCCTCCGTGCTTCCTGCCCCTCGTCCTCCAGATCTTCAAGCCCTGCGGTGCCTTCCACCACAAGTTTGGCTCCCTGGGCTCCCGGCCCGGGCAGTTCGACCGCCCCGCCGGGGTGGCGTGTGACAGCCAGCGACGCATCATTGTGGCTGACAAGGACAATCACCGCGTGCAGGTGGGTAGAAAGACCTCCGAGCCTCCCGATTGGTCCGATTTCTGACCAAAGCATTAGTCTAGGCAGGGTGGGGGAGTTTCCCACTTCCTGCACGCTATTTACGATTTTAACATGGGAAGGGAAGATAATAATTATTCAGACGTAGTGCTTTAGGGGGAGATGTGTTTCATGTTGGATCTAAAGAGAGATCTACAAATAAAGACTTGAACCCAACGATGTAAACGGATGGAACACTGGTACAATTTAGATCGCTCTATTGCAGCACGCACACACGCACGCACACACACACACACACACACACACACACACACACACACGCACACACACACACACGCACACACGCACACACACACGTGAAAATTATACTTTGTAGTGCTTTTCATTTTCGCTGCTCTGTTAAACGAAACAGTTCTGCAATTTGTTCTGTATGCTGTTTTGAGTCATTCACATGTCGGCTTATTTAGAAAATGTAATCAAGTTAAATGCTTCTCCATTCTTTTTATCAATGGGGTTTTTGTAATGATCGGATGTGAATACTGTGCGTAATCAGACTGAATGGAGTTCTGTATCTCAGAGACCGGTATGTTATCTTGGCATATAATTGTATAATATGCTGCATAAGGCTCAAAGAAGCCTATATCTTATGTCCAATTGAACGCAGATATTGACACGAAAGGACACAAACATCCTCTACAAACAGTTAATTTGTTTGCGAAGTCTGTCGTCATTTAGCGGAGACGTTGCGTCTCGCCAAGAGGCAGATTATCATTTAGTCACCGCCCTGTTTCATGAGAAGCTCCTATAGCGCGCTTTGAATTGCACCTTACAGAGCTTAATTCTCGAGGAGACAAAACAAAAATTCTCAAAATAGCGTGATATAGCTAGAGTCGTGGAGCTAATACTTTGGCACCTGGGAACTTGCATCAGCGTGCCAATGCTAGCGGCGACGTACATTTAATCAAACATTTAAATGAGAATGTAAATTCAAAGGTACATATTTGCTCTAAACCGCCAGTAGCGCTGATGTTTTGTTTGCGTGATCCTCGAGGAAGAGTCAATCCAGACACGGCACCAAAGCACGCACTCAACAGTTTCACAATTATCTGGAGTCGTTTCGATCAGAATCCACTTCCAAAAAACTCTTCATCCCCACGTTCTCGTGTGTGTGTGTGTGTGTGTGTGTGTGTGTGCGTGTGCGTGTGTGTGCGTGTGCGTGTGCGTGTGTGTGCGCAGGTGTTTACGTTCGAGGGTCAGTTCCTGCTGAAGTTCGGCGAGAAGGGCACCAAGAACGGGCAGTTCAACTACCCCTGGGACACGGCGGTCAACTCAGAGGGCAAGATCCTGGTGTCGGACACGCGCAACCACCGCGTGCAGCTGTTTGCGCCCGACGGCTCCTTCCTCAACAAGTACGGCTTCGAGGGCGCACTCTGGAAGCACTTTGACTCACCGCGTGGTGTGGCCTTCAACCACGAGGACCACTTGGTGGTCACCGACTTCAACAACCACCGGCTGCTGGTCATCCGGCCCGACTGCCAGTCGGCGCGCTTCCTGGGCTCGGAGGGCACGGGCAACGGGCAGTTCCTGCGGCCGCAGGGCGTGGCGGTGGACCAGGAGAACCGTATCATCGTGGCTGACTCGCGCAACCACCGCGTGCAGGTGTTCGAGCCCAACGGCAACTTCCTGTGCAAGTTCGGCGCACAGGGCAGCGGCTTCGGCCAGATGGACCGGCCGTCTGGCGTGGCGGTGACGCCCGACGGCGTCATCGTGGTCGTCGACTTCGGGAACAACCGCATCCTCAAGTTTTGAGACGGATTTCTCTCTCTGTCTCTCTCTCTGTCTGTCTGTCTCTCTCTCTGTCTGTCTGTCTCTTTCTGTCTCTCGGAGACGAATCAACTAACACATCTGGAGGAGAGCTTAAAGGGAGAACATAGAGCAGGGAAGAAGATGAAGAAAAGTAGTGTGTGTGTATGTATATATATATATATATATATATATACACACATACATATATATATAAAGGGGAAATCAAAATGGCTTTCTCCCACTGTAATTTGCCGATATTGTCAGTAGAGCGTCCAAATCAAAAAATAATCTGGTATGTTGGACGAAAAAAAAGTGGGGGAATCAGTGACTCCCTGTTGACCAAGAAACGTTTTTATTTCCTCTTCTTCGCCTCGTCTCGGCAGCGCTCTGTTCACTTTTTAAGCTCTGCTCAAGTAGCCATCTCAGGGAACTTCAAAATGATTTTCTTTTTTTCTTAAAACCTTTTTGTTTTTTTACCCTCTGCTCCACACCTACCTCATGTTCCTCGTTATGAATGTACCCGCAGTCACTGAGCAGAGGTGTAGTCCGTGAAGTTTTACGAAAAAAAGAAAATTCGTGGAGAAAAAAAAATTGTCTACCTCAATACGTTCTTATTTAAAAGAGAGACACAAAGAATTGACACTTGGGTCAATATTTGCACAGGATTAATGGATTTCTTTCTGTGCAGTTAGGAGTATTGTTTAGCGTCGAGAGTCGACCCTCCTGAATGTTCTCGCTGAGACAACCCTCAGACCACTGTACCGGCCGCACAGTGACAAAAAGCAGCGGCCCTCGAACCGCGGGGTTCACTGGTGTCATTTCACAAGTTCTCCTCTTTTTGTTTTTTGTTTTTTTGTTTTAGTTTTGTTGGATGGCGGTCTCTTTTTGGACCGTCCCCGGGGCATCTCGTTTTGGCTCTGTGGAAGTTGTGTTGTGTCATAGCCGCCCAACGTAAAAAAAAAAAAAATACGCTTGGAGCGAAATGCCAAACTCTATGGGAATCAAAACTTAGCTCAGGTCATTGTTGTTTGTGATTTATCATTTATACTCCGGACTCTCTCCTGCTCTGGCCTCGTCGGCACGTCGATCATACCGGACACTTGTCCAAGTTGGCCCCCGATTAATGACTTCATTGTAAAAAAAAAAAAAAAAACGAATCAAAAAATAAATATGAATATACTTAGTATGAAAACATTTTTAAAACCCCTCCCCTGATAACAAGCCAATCCTTTTATATCACAATTGTTTCGTGTTAAACTAAAAGGGGAGACCAATCGGGCCACGGGCGAACTGGGTGAGTTGCAGCGGCCTTGATACCCCGGAGAGAGACTCGGAGGTGGTTATGCAAAGAGAGCCCCGTCCTCTCTCGGAAACACAGGACCCACCAAAGGACTTTTAAGAGAAGATACTTCCAGAAGGTGGATCCAAAAAAGTGATCTCAAGTTGAACGATCTAATCATGAATGAATGTCAACCTTGTGGCCCGTAGAGGCGAGCGGTATAAAAAAGTATATCGGAGAAAAAAAAATGCTTTGTTGGCCCGCCCCCCTGAGGGACACAAAGAGAGAGAAAAAAAAGGCAAATCTAAAACAATCCCATGAATTTAGATTGTAGTTGGTTACCACTGAAATAGTTTTAATCCAATCATTTGAGAGGGGCGGGACCACAGAGCCCCTCCCCCTATCGTCTCTGGGCGACGCCCTACAGATGGGCCATTTAAAAAAAAAAGATGGCGGCGTGCAGACCAGCTAGTGGGACCCGACCAAAGGTAGAATCTCCTGCACAAAAAAAAAATGGGGAAAAGAAAAGCCAAAATAAAGTTTTGGCAATTTTCCAAACGAAAACGTTGGAAGTCCCGCTTTTTAAGCAGAATATTTGAGACCCCGAAGTGGTCCCGACAGTACGGCAGCGTCGACCCCTCCCCCCCCCCGGGGGAGGACTGAATCCTGGGACCTGGGTGTGGGGTCCGGACGGATGGTCAGTGTCCCCCCCGTCATCCAAGACACGGATGATTGGCTGAGGAACACGCATCCCCCCCCACCCCGCCTCTTTTTTAAATGCAGTCTCTCCCGGGTCGACGAGAGATGCCTGTGAAGTGAAGAGACGGGAGCGTTGTCTCTCGACACCAAAGAATACCCCTGCCCCCGTCACCCCTTTGAATTCTCATTTCTCATTCTTCTCATGATTCAATTAACCCCCCCCCCCCCCCCTTTGATCGTTAGTATAAGACAGCCCTGTAGGCTCAAAATGGCACCTCTCAAAAGTAGCATTTTCATCCCCTGCACAACTTGAACAACCCCTGTACAACAACAACAAGAAGTACCAATATCGATCTGACACACGCCCAATCGTCACCATCTCACCCTCTTTCTCTCCCCTGCATGATTTGACTTTAATGACCCCCCCCTCCAGAAGCACTAGAGCCTGATTGGGCCCCTGTGGTGCCCACCGAGAGTCACCTGGGGGGACACACACGTTCCGGTGACCCACACGAGCGGCTCTCTCCTGAGAGGGGAAAGCCAGCGTCCGCTCTTACCTCAAGAAGTGACCTCCATTTTGTTTTTTTGTTTAGTTCTTGTTCTACACAGATACCTCAACTCTTGAATTCCTGCCCCCGATGTTCATGTATATTATACCCATACTGTACACTTGGCCCCCTCTCCCTGTTCAAATACCTCAAGTAACTGTACACGTCTTCATATACCTCATTCTTTATGGCCTTGTTTTATTGTTACTTGTTTTATGGTCGACTCTGGTCTGAACATATACCTCATCTCATATTTATGAATAGCAAGTGCAAGAAAAAAACACAACAAAACAACATACCTCATTCTTTGACTCCGTCAGGGATTATGGCGATTATATTTCCCCATAACCTCTTGGACCAAAGATCTCTCATGTTTTTTCTGTTTTTCGTTCAAAAAACAAAACAAAAGCCCAACACAGCGTGGTCCGTCCACTGCTCAAACTTGCGTCCTCCAAACCACTTTACAGAAGTTGTATACATTTGTTTAATCTACGATAATTAATGAAATGTCCTACAAATATAGGCTTTTCTTCCCCACCCGCCACCCCCAACCCCACCACTCAGAAACCAAATGTTAAGAGGAGCAAGCCGTGCCAAAAAAAACGATATCCTGAGAGAGCGAGTGCTTCTGTGCCAAACAGGAGGGGCACAAGTACCACGCTGTGAGGGACACCCCGGACCATTTTTACAAAGCATAAACAACAAAGTGTTTCGCAGAAGCTGTGAATCCCAGAAAACATCCCCACAAAAAAAAAAAAATCACTCAGATCGGATGCACTTATAAGACGGGGCTGCGTCCCAACACTTCCACACTCGCCACATTCCTGACCTCAGTGACCTTGTGGCGTCCCCCTCACGTGTACTCTTGGTTGTTGTTGGGCGGTGAGGAGGGAACCACCGTGGCCTCTTTTAAAGAGACTCGCAGAACCTCACGGGATAGGACCTCGCATATAGGACCTCGGCTTTTTGAGCGCTAAAACCCAGCAGAATATCCTCCTGTGCTGCAGCAACACATTCAAATAGTTCCAACGCGAATAATTTGCGAGATCCGGGCCCCGAGCTCCGAGTCGTGGGGCCGTGATAAAATGGAGAAAGCACATTTTGAAGTCTGCTAGTTTTAGCGCAGACACACCGCTGCTTGGAGTCCCATACAGTAAACGGAACTTAAGTAAAATCTGTTTTTTTTCCTCGTGTTGCAGTATTACTTTATGAAAATGTTCAGTCGTTTCTGTGTCAGTTAGTTCTTTTGTTTTCTTTCCTTTAAGTTAAGTTTGCAGAATGCTATCTTTGAGATCCTTAGGTCTTGACTCTTAAAGAGATAAAAGTGTAAGCGGGGGGAGTGGGCGTTTAGTTCTTCATTTGTTGCATGCTTTAAAAAGTCTTTGTATTATACTGGAACTCTTTTTCTTGAATTAGGTGTTCAACTCGGATGGGGGTGTGGTTAATACAAGTCCTGGGATGGGGTCGTTGTTTTTTTTGGGGGGTTTTTGGTTGAAATGTATACCCAAAGATGTGTATGTCCGGCTAGGATTGCATTGGATCATGGAACTGACATTCAAACTTCGCGATTGTATTTCCTGTCCTTTCAAAGCGTTGCAGAGCACAGTTTCCGCTATTCCAGCCAACCATGCCTTGAATTTTCTCGAGATGGAAACGAGGCAGGATTTGACACGTGCGTCCAACACACACTAAGAGACGCCGCCCCCCCCCCCATCTTAACCAGCAGTCTTTATTCCCCCGGTTTACTCTTTCTGACAGCCATACTATGGGCAGGCACACATCAACCTATAACCTCTTTTCCCAATATGTATAGACAAGGATATAACCTGTACGAGCCCGGCCTCTCAATCGCAGCAATCACTCAGTATCTCGATGATTCATTTTTTTTTTTCAAAACAAGGACAAAGTCATCAGGCGGCCATTTTGTGTTTTTGACCTATATGGAAACCTCTGTCTCTCTCGGACCGGCGCGCCATGTGACATGACCCCGGAATTGGTCCCGCACAAAACGTATCACGTGACGTCAGCCTAGCTGTGGTTCCTCTTCTCGTCTCAAAAGATCTGGGAAGTGTATTGCTGGCTGCTGACCCTGTGCTCCAGTTTAACTACGGATTTTTTTCGTATTTCTGTTTTTTTTTTTTTTTTTTTTAATTGGGCCCCTGATGGTTTTTGTCCTCCTTACTTTTTTTTTTTAATTTCTCATGGCTTTAAGAGGAAAAAAAGCAAAACTGCACCGCCTGACAGGTGCAAGGTCGTAGACCTCTTATTGATTGTATCCTATGAAATGACAAAAAAAAACTCATTAAAAAGTTGGAAAAACGTAGAAAGGAAAAAAAATGTATCTCAGGTAGTTTTTTTGGCGGGCCAGGTCCGCAGGTATCTCAGTGAAACGTGTCCCATAGTGATGATGATGATGATGTCGTGTTTATTTCTCCCCCCCCATCGCAGTACCTAGTCTGATTCTCTTCCGAATGTCCCCTTGTATATTAACAAAAAAATTATAATTTTGACCGATGATTTGATTTGATTTAATTGAATAATTTTCCCCCTCATTACTGTTAGTTCTTTTTATTTTAATTTTTTTTTACTTTTTCATTTCCTAAAAGCAAAATAGTACAAAAATACTCCACGCAACGAGATGCTCCTCGGCCCTTTTAGAATGTACCATGTTTTTTTTTTAAAGAAAAGGGCCGAGCGCGTCTCACTCGCCTCAACACACTGCTTTAGACGCCGGGAGGCGGAGCTTAACCACGCAGCAGAGAAACCCCACCCCAAGAAAAAAAAGAAAATCTCGACTAACAATCTTGACATGGCTAGGTCGACATGCCTCTTAACGTGGTAACATCCAGAACCATCCATTGGCAGCTTTAACATTTTTTGGCCAAAATTCATGATTCTCCGGATGGTTCTCTGTGGTACAACCACCACCCCCCCCCCCGCCCCGCCCCCGCCCCCCCCCCCCCCCCTTACCCCTCTGTTCTGCTGTGTTCTGTCTCCGGCTGTGTGTCCGCCAGTGAGTTGCGTTCGAGTGTTCATGTTTTACACGCTGCATCTGTGTCTGTCGAGCAGAAATCCACTGAATGTATCCTGCAGTCAAAGAGGCAGCGTGCGTCCGGGTGGCCTGCTGAGTTTAGATGTTGCTGCTGGCGCTTCCACGTCCTGTGTGTGTGTGTGTGTGTGTGTGTGTGTGTGTGTGTGTGTGTGTGTGTGTGTGTGTGTGTGTGTGTGTGTGTGTGTGTGTGTGTGTGTGTGTGTGTGTGTGTGTGTGTGTGTGTGTGTGTGTGTGTGTGTGTGTGTGTGTGTGTGTGTGTGTGTGGAGATTCTTTAGTCCGCAACACATGTTGGTGATGGCCACTGCACGTTTTTGTTGTTGTTGACTGACACATGCACATACATACACACACACACACTGTGCCTGGGTGGAAGTGCAGATGTCAGGTCTTCAGTCTAAATAAGGCGAAGGAGACTATAATATATCGGTCACTCGTGGCGTTCGCTTTCCTCTATGGACTTTAAACATTTCCTATGCAGTTTTTTTTTGTTTACACTTAAAATAAACTTGTATTTCTTTGACTTTGGGTTTCTGTCTTGTCTTTTTTGCTCTTTGAAACGTTAACTAAATTGCAGTCACGTTTTTGTTGGTTGAGGTAAGGGCCATTAATGACCATTAAAGTCCTATGTCCTAAATACAGTTTATGTCTGACATTGCGTAATGCATACAACTACAAACAAATGAAAAACATGTTGGTAGAATTAAACAAAAATTACGATTTTATAAGGGCCCGCAGACATGTTTATCTATATATGCATTTATGGTTCACTGCCTTGAGCCATTTTAACCACTGGAGTTCCTTCCAGTCATTTAAACAGAGGGAGACTTGTTTTCATGGTCCATCTGCGTCACACTCACATCTCCAAACACGAGCTCAGAGAGAGTATACCATAAATATCATGCGTCTCTGGGCCCTTGGAGGGTTCCCTCCTCCTGACCCTGTGTGATGATCAGTGTGTTCCTAGGAAACGCTTGGAGCCAGGGAAGGCTCCAACGTCGTCCCGGGAACTTGGTGGTGCATCACTGTTGACTGGGAACGGAGCAGTCGGTATGTTTATGTTGTGGTTCCAACAAACGGCTGTAAGGACGCCATGCATTGGCCTACTTGGTTCCTGAGCTGCTGCCACCCCACACTATCATGTTGACGTCCATTTCCCTATATGCAAAAGGAACACTAGTTACTTTTCCTCCATGTTGCCTGCACTCAGATCTCCCCCGACACTTTTGTTCGGCATCATATAACAGTCCATCTGACCAACTAACCCAACTCTGTCATTAACTCGATGATGGTGTTGGGGTACAATTTTGCATCTGCATTGAGCTGCGCCCCAGACACACAACAACGGCAGGTGTTGTTCACACTATAATAAGATTAAAGACATAATCCGTTCCGCTTTAAGTTAAAACCTTTTCAGACGCTAGTGGTGAGAATGGAAAAACATAAATCCAACCACCATCCAGGGGTTTTATTTTTTTCTCCTCTTACTCAATTTGGTCTGTGGAGAAAAAAATCTGGGTCAAACACAACGGCTGCAAAAACGGCAATGAAAGAGTTAGGGGCCAGGATGAAGTGTTGTGAAAGACCCTCTGCGACATGCTGATATTCATGTCCAAACAAATCCAGACAACCTTGTCCAATGCATTAAATAATAATGATAAACTTTACGATGCATTATATTCAGTGAGTCAGTGGGTACAATACAAGTAACAGTCCATGTCTGTTTGACATGAAACACACCATAGAATTTGATAGAGCACATCTACAGAACATACAACATACAAAGCACCGTTTTATTGTATCTGTTTATTTATCGATTGGGATTATGGGGTCTGGTTTGATTTAATAAGGTTCTGATTTGAGGCCTTTGGGCCCTGGTGCTCTTTCTGCCAAAGTGTTTCAGTGACTGTCCTGCAGACAGGTGCTAGTTGCTGCCCCCTACAGGACAGAGGTGGGTCAAGAAGGTTATATCTATTTACTGTTTTCATTCCGATCACGTATTGGAAAATAATATTGTTGATCAAAAACACAAACACGTTTTTGATCCTCTGTGTGTCATTGCAGAATACTTCACAGCAAATATATGATACACATATGCCGTCAGTGGCAATGACTTGAGAAGATTTGAGTACATACAGTGCACATACAAACACTTGACCTCAGCGTATTAAAAACATCACAGTATGTCTGTTAAAATATTAACATGAGAATAATGTATAGACCAAAACTTAAATGTAAAATGCAAATTAGAACACATTGCTGTCTGTATTTCATGCCATATTTCTGGTACCACTGCCCTCACTTGTGCATCTGCCCTTACTTATAATACTTAATATTCAATACTTATGGATTTATAGGCTATATTCCCCATTCCTACATTTTCTAGAACAGCTGATGTTTTATTTTTTTTAATCTTTATGATGTATATTGTTTGACTTATGTTAAGACATGAAGAATTGACCTTGACCTGACCAACATCGCACCTCGGCTTATAAACACGCAGCTTCCAGCTTCAAAGTGTCTTTATAATGCTAAAACATTAACATTAAACGTGATAACTTGCCATACAGGTAACAAGACTCGTTCAAGGCAAGCTCACTTGTAGTTTCACAACTCTACCGCTTGATGTCGCCATCCGCACATCTCACGGTAAACGAGAACACCGCCAGGCCCACGAACCATTACCATGAATAATACACACTAACCACCTTGTGCAACTCATAGTCTGGCAGTGAAATAAGAGTTAATTGACGTCTTTTTTGTGTGTTTTATTGTGAGGTTGCGGACGGGGTTCGGTTAGAAGAATGGGGGAGGTGCTGATGGTGTTCGTGGGCGGTGGTGATGGTGTTTGGGGGGTTGGTGGTCCTGAAAACAGAGACAGAGGAGCAGGCCTGTACGCGCTAGCCCTAGCCTATAGCAGATATCTGGGAAGTCCCAGGCATGTGTGTGTGTGCGTGTGTGTGCGTGTGTGTGCGTGCACGTGCGTGTGTTTTCTTGCACCTGCTCAGGCTGATGTAGCTAATTGGCTCCTCTGAGAGCGCGCGCATACACACACACGTACACACACACACAGGCAGTACCAGGGTACTCCATCCAGCTCCCTGACGCCAGCAGCCTCCTCATGACTCCACCAGTCTGACGCTGAGCTGCAGTCTCAGGTCTCTATGGACCTCCTCGCCAGACTCTGCTGAGCTCTCAGCATCGCATTAGACTGATGTGTTCATCGTGTGTGTGTGTGTGTGTGTGTGTGTGTAAGCAATCTTCCTGGATTGGTGTATTTCGTGGTTCTTAAAGGTTCTTACATGAAAATGTTTGATACATCGTTGTCTCTCCTACTCTTTTACTACTCGTTCTCTTTCTTTCTCTATCCCTTTCTCTTTCTTTCTCTATTCTTTCTGTCTGTCTCTCGCTGTCCCTCTCATTCTCAATGTCTCTCTCTCTCTCTCTCCCTCTTTCACTGTCTGTCTCCGTATAACCCCGCCCCTTAGAGTGCATGACACACCGAGAACGGAAGACGGGGGCGACGGCAGCTTGACGTTGGGTTTGACGCTCGGAGGCCAGCGTGACGTAGATGCTACATCATCATACCCTCTCCTCCTCCTCCTCCTCCTCCTCCTCCTCCTAGGCTACCCCACCCTTGCCCCGGACCCCGCCCCTGCCCCCCGGGCCCCACCCCCCTCCCAACCACCTGGCCATGGCAACAGGGAGCAGCCTCAGCATCACCTCCTCCTCATCGGTTGAATAAAGTGTTGAGAAGTGAGAAAGTCGTGTTCACGCTGCTGCTGCTGCTGCTGCTGCTCGGGGTGTGCCTTGTTCCTTTCGCCGCTGAAGGAGTCTGCCACCGATGCCGCACACACACACACACACACACACACATGCATACACACATGTGCACACACACACACACACACACACACACACACACACACACACGTACACCATGTTCGTGACCATATCATCGGAGTCTCATACCTCTCTGTCTTTATGACTTGGAGTTCTGTATCTGAGCACATCAGCCACCTCTCTCTCTCTCTCTCTCTCGCTCTCTCGCTCTCTCTCTGTCTCTCAGCACTGTGACAATATGGTTTGTTGTTGTCCACGTCGACGGTCAACAACAGCATTGTCCTCTTTTCCAAGCCCTCTGCATGAAATGAAATGGGGGATTGAGGGTGTCACAGAAACCCTGATAGTTGATTAGTGTGTGTGTGTGTGTGTGTGTGTGTGTGTGAGTGTGTGTGTTAGTGTTTGTGGGTGGCGTGGTGGAGGTGGAGGTGGGGTCCGCGTCGTGACAGTTCTTCACGCCGCATGCTACGGGAGCGGTGGCTAGCCCGCGGCTAACACCCAGAGACGCCACAGTGCCGGCAAGGGCCTGGCAACAGGACCCAGTATCCCACCACCACCACCACCACCACCACCACCACCGATCAAATAAAACCATCCATCATTCATAGGCTGGTAAAACATGCCTTGGAGTTAGGATTTGCTGCATATAAAATATAGTCGAATAGATGGGGAATTCTACGCTGAATCTATTCAAATTGTTCACAGGCTATCCGCTGTCTACTGGCTATAATTAGCTGTTTATCTGACTATTTGCTGTTTATTTGCCCAATTTGCCTATTTTGCTCATATTTCTCATTCCAAAAAAAAAGAGGATATTCTGATTCTTTCCCTTCAATTGTGATATTTGTGATATTTGTATTGTTCTGTTACTCATTCTGCTGGGCATCACCACTTTTTCATTTCACTGCACATCCTGTATGTGTGCCAATTAAAATTCTTGAATCTTGAAAAATGATTGCTCCCCCCCGCAACTTAAGCAACCTTATAAACATTGGATGTTTTTGTTTATTTATTGTTTATTGCTTATTGTTTAGTCCTGTCAACCCTCACCCTCATTGCACACATCATGCAAAAGATTGCACTGACTCTCTCAGTGAGTCAGAGTAGAAACTTTTGTCTCTAGTCCTACTCCATTATATGTTTCATTAGGGAATAATGTTATGTTATTCGTTATTTATTTGTACATGTTATTTGTGGCCTCATATTTTCTACACACTGTAGGTCTGGTCAACCTCTTACTCCTATAGATAGACTCATCCTATTATACCGCAGAGGTGGTGATGTGATTAGCCATTGCAAGCTGTTTCAGTATCTCCGGCTTGTTGCATCACAAGTGGGAGTGTCCACCCAGAAGTATGCTGGATAGACCTGCCTACCAGTTGGCTAGGCTGATCTATCCAGCACACCCTTTACATTTTATAATGAAGCTCTCATAGTTCACGACGACGCCCACGTCTCCGTGCGTCAGAGATGTTTTGGACAACACGCACGCGCGGGTCACATGTCTCGTGAAAGCCAATGGAACGATGAGCAACGGAAGAGACAGGCCCGAGATGGGAGTGTATACGGAGCTCGTTGACCCCTTCTGTGATTTGGGCGCTCTGTTGGCGAGCACAAATTACCATCCACCCTTGGCATTCTCCAAACAAACTCCCGATTTGTGCATCATCTCCAGACATAACCTCCGCATTTCTAATACTTGAGTTCTTTGAACCTTGTATAGGGCTATTAGTGTGGGGGTTTTTTGGTAGGACAAAAAAAAAAGATAACTTATGATTAAGTTCTATAGAGGGAAGAAAAAAACATTATTTGAAAAGTTTGCCACGTTTTTTCTTGATGTCTCTTGAGCAATTGTTCAAAAGAGAAAAGAAGAGAAAAATAAATTCTCATTCACACTTAATGCTATCGCACCACAGAAGCAATCAAACCAGGCCAAACATTTTCAACAACTTGCTTCTCTCGTACCGCTATATATTTTCACATGTATAAATATTAGATTTTTTTGGTTGTTTTTCAGAGACTGTCTTGCTTCCAAAAAACTCCCCCATCTCCCCTGGAGAGACTTTCTATTTTACGTGTGTGTGTGTGTGTGTGTGTGTGTGTGTGTGTGTGTGTGTGTGTGTGTGTGTGTGTGTGTGTGTGTGTGTGTGTGTGGTGTGTGTGTGTGTGTGTGTGTGTGTGTGTGTGTGTGTGTGTGTGTGTGTGTGTGTACCTAGTTAACGAGACGCTTTCTCCTCCCTGGCACATTTTCTTATGTTTATTAGCCAGAAGTCAAACAAGCATAAAATGCTAATGTCGGCACCCCACTCCTCACTCCCCACACACAGACTACGTAAACTAACCAGACCATGACACAGATTGAACGAGCCAGCCATTGCCTTGTAACGTAGTACATTATATTGTCCTGGTGTTTTCAGGAGATGGGTGCCTTTAAACAACACAGAAGAAGAAGAGAAGAAGAAATCGCTGTGGGGACGGCACCCCAGCACTCCCTATTGACGAGCCGCCTCTGCTGTGACGTTGAATTGCATTCTGACCACTTGTGAGCAGGCTACCACCTTTTGAGTACGATCATCCTATATCACTGTCAATGGCCAAAGGATCTCCTTTCGATCGCTGTGTCTCTCTCTCTCTCTCTCTCTCTCTCTCTCTCTCTCTCTCTCTCTCTCTCTTCCTCTCTCATCTCCCCACTTTTTATTTCTCCTTTATCATCCTTAATGATGACATCTGCTCACCCAGCGGATTGGTGCTCGTTTCATCACCGACACTTCTCTCCCTCCCTCCCGCCCTCCCTCCTTCCCTCCCTCCTTCCCTCCCTCCCTCCCTCCCTCTCTCTCTCTTGTTTGATCCCACGCCGTCTTTAACGACCCTGCAATCCACGCACACGGCAAATGGCCCATAGGCAAACACACCGCCACCCCCGCCGGGCCCCCCGCCGCGCCCCGTCGATGTGTGCACAGTGCACGCTGTTTTAAAAGTCATCTGATAGAGGGATAAGGAGTGGATTGGAGGCCCCTCTTCCCCATCGGCCACGGCGACCGCCCGGTCAATATCAATCGAGGCACGTTAAACGCCTGGCGCCATTGGCATAAATGATCCCGTCGATCGATGAGGTAGAAAAAGCGACCGCCCCGTTGTTTAGTACGGCCACATTATTGGCGGCGTCGCGCTAAGTGTTGCGATTAATGATGATGATGGTGATGAGCTCGTTCAATCTGGGGGAAAGTTCCATTTAATTGAGACGCTTTACAGTGGCTGACAGTGACCCTTGACGTTTTAATGACATTTAATCTACCTCAATGAATCTAAATCCATACACGCCATGCTCTTCGAGGCATGAACCCTGCCCCCCCCCCCTCCCGTGTTAACTGTTAAATTAACAAGTAACCACCTCTCACAGTAAATCACCTGCGCCTAAACTACAGGGACAGGAAAGAAAGGATTCGGAAATTGAAGACCACATGTCATCCGCTTTCTGTCCGACATTCTTTCTTTTTTGCCGTCTTATATGTCTAACATACTTACAAATGCACATACTTACAAATGCGCTCCTAAAACAGAGACAACATTAACATTGAATTGGATCATAACCAACGACTGTATTGGTATTGTGTCAAAAATGTGTTTAAAATTCATGCAGTCTTTGTCCTCACCGTACCTGGGTTATAATCGAATTCAACCTCAAACAACCAAGCAAACAAGTAATGCCTCCAAAACGTGGATGTATTCAAATGCTTCAAATGCACAAGAGACGCACACACACATTTATTAGGACTATTATCATCTGCGAACTGGCATTCAATACACTACTGATTTGCACATGGATATATAGGATATTTGGTAGCTGGTACCATGCAGTGGAAAAGCGCCACCTGTCTCTGAGGAATGCAGGCGGTTTCACCAAAATTGTATTTTACCCAAAATGCAATACACAAATAGTAAGTGGTAAACTAAAAGTGCTGTGGGACAACAACAAAACAAAACTGCATTTCTATCTTGATGTGAAAAATGTGGATAGGGGTGTGCGTCATAGCTCCAGCAGCTCCTCTCAGGCTGATCGCTTCACGAGCTCCGTCTACGCACTTCACCAGAACCAGAACCAATATGCCGAGAGCACGGCCCCACTCACCGCCAAGTCTCAGCGCAGGCTTTCCTTCGACGAGCACAACAAAGAGCGTTCAATTACATTTTTTAATGGAAAATTCTGTCAGATGAGAAGGATACAAAGATGTATTTTTGTCATTTATGTCATTTTTTGACATTCCTGAATGCTACACAAGTGGACTCTGAGTGGCAGGAGATACCATCTGCAAGTTATGCCAAATTACAAAATATTAATTTTGGTTCATAAGTGGTTAAGTGGTTATAAACTTATAACAAAAAGTATACAGGGTCCAACATAACTCAGGGTCAAAGTAATATTAAAATGAACGAGGCTCGACATACCGCCCACGGCTGGTTAAACGAAATGACAATGAATAATCTAACATTAATCATGAATGTAAGTTACAATTATGACTATTCTATCTATTATTCATACATACGTATTTATTTGATTAATAACATACTGTCCTTTAAAACAAGAGGTGAACTTAATTCAGATACAAGTAGGTTATATGAAACCACATCTATGTGTTGTCACTATATGAACTGGTCCGTTCTCTCCCTCTCTCTCTCTCCCTCTCTCTCTCCCTCTCCCTCTCCCTCTCTCTCTCTCTCTCTCTCTCTCTCTCCTCTCCCTCTCCTCTCTCCTCTCTCTCTCTCTCTCTCTCTCTCTCTCTCTCTCTCTCTCTCTCTCTGTGTCTGTGTGTCTACCTCTCCCTCCCTCTGCCGCAGGAATTATGAGGGAAGGTCTAATGAAGACCACCGAGACCCTGAGATCACACGTCACAACGGGGGGATGAGAAATGAGAATATGAATTAAAAAACATGAAGGACTGAACTGTCACCGAGTTTCACTCCTACTTGTTATAAAAGGTTAAAAAAGACAAGAGGTGTCAAGCAGAGGCACTCAATATTCTGCCGTTGGTACCAAAGGTTCCCGGGAAAATGCTCTCTGATGTCAACTCTGTCCTCAACTTTTTTTTACGCGATGCATAGATGAGTCCTGACTTTGTCGTGTGTCGCCCACAGAAAGCAGAATTCATGTCATGACATCATGGCCACAATCTCACGATTCAAGATTCAAGAATTTTAATTGTCACATACACATACAGGATATGCAGGGAAATGAAAAAGTGGTGATGCCCAGCGGAATGTGCAACAGAAGAAATACAAAGAACAAAAGAATCAACGAAGAATCAAGAATCTTAATGACTCTTGTCAGGGTGGTGTGTGTGTGTGTGTGTGTGTGTGAAGGTTCCGAAACGTACCTCCTAATTTGGCAGCCACTGAAATCCATAATAACCATTTTTTTGGGTATCAATGGCTGTTTCGTGTTACCAGCTTTTCACAAACAAACAAACGATGCATTTTAAATGTTTTCTTCCGCGTGATATGTGAGCCAGCGTCAGCGCGTTGCCTGCTAACAGTTCACACCCTCGTCATCATCATCAGCATCCATAACGACTACAACGTCAACAGCAAGAACAACAAGAAGGTGGAATCGCTGGTGGCTTGATGTTGAAACATTTACAACCTTGACTTAAATGATTCCCCCCACAGGAAGGCGAGATTACGTCCGTATTTCACCAGTCACGCCCCCCCGGCTCCGAGCCAGTATCGACCACAGCGACATCATCGGCACAAGCGTAAATGGCGGCGCGTTCGCTTCCGATCGCTTTGCCCCTTTTTATGCATCTGGCTAACGAGGAGCGTCGCGTGTGCCTGTATGTAAACGTCGGCCTATTCCTGTTTATTTGTTGTTGAACTAAACTAATCGGAAGAAGGCGGATAGCAGGGCTGGATATGTGAGCGCCGAGTGTCACGCGGAGAGATGCTATCCGCGCGCTCAGCCTTCTAATTAGCAGCCCTTCTTCACCCCTCAAGATCGACTCGGTCCCGAGGTGCTTCGTTGCCAATTAACATCACTGTGTCACCAAACTCATCACCACGCACGTGTGTGTGTGTGTGTGTGTGTGTGTGTGTATGTTGCTGTCGTCGGTCATTTCCTCTTCCTCACCCCCACCCGCCATCTCAATTATACGCAAACCCATGTGGACAGTGCACCGCATTTTTTAAATGAGTAATCTGAGAGGAATGTAGAAAAAAAAATGATACTTCACTTGATCATTCGGACATCCATAAATGAGTTCCATAAATAATTGCGGGTGATGCTATTCACGGTGATAGGGTCCCGACGGTTCACCCAGGAGGGTTGTGTCTGAGCTGGAGGCTTTAGAACTATTCGTATTGTGTTCCCGCTCAGGGGTCCAGTTGGACATGTCGCTCTCTTTTGATTACCTGATGGTTGATAGCCAGACAGTTGGTTACACAGAAACTATCTGGGATGTCGTCATTGGAAATCGTTATCGGAAAAGGGCTGGCACTGTAAAAAGATATCCTTGGCAGGTGATTGGATCTGTCTATCACCATTGCAGCAAGCAAAACACACCTAAACCACGCCCATAGCTGCCAGTATAGGACTTGCAGCTGATTGGTCCGAACCGGTCAGCAACCAAATTTGGACGACTAAGTTGAGGCGCAGATTTTAAAAGTGCCTCTGAAAGAAAGTTTGTATCATGTATTCTAAACGCATCAAACGTGCTGCAAATGGGGGAAAAAAACACTAAAAGAGATGTGGGACGACAACAACACAAAACTGCATTTCTATCTTAATGTGAAAAATCGAGGTGTGCGTCATAGCTCCGGCAGATCCCCTCCGCTGAGCGCTTCACGAGCTCCGTCTACGCACTTCACCAGAACCAGAACCAATATGCCGAGAGCACGGCCCCACTCACCACCAAGTCTCAGCGCAGGCTTTCCTTCGACGAGCACAACAAAGAGCGTTCAATTAAATTTTTTAATGGCAAATTCTGTCTGATGAGAAGGATACAAAGATGTATTTTTGTCATTTAGACAAAATTTAGCTGTCAACATTCCTGAATGCTACACAAGTGGACTCTGAGAGGCAGGAGATACCATCTGCAAGTTATGCCAAATTACAAAATATTCATTATGGCTCATAAGAGGTTGGCTGTAAGATTGTTTCCGGTTGTGTGTGTGTGTGTTTGTGTCTGCGTGTGTGCATACGTCCGTGTGCATGTGTTTGTGTGTGTGTGTGTGTATATGTGTGTGAGTGTTGGTGGGTGGGTTGCATGCGTGGGTGCATGCGTGTATGTGTGTCTTTGTCTGTTTATGTGGTTGTGTGTGTGTGCGTGCGTGTCTTTATCTGTTTATGGGGTTGTGTGTGTGTGTTTGTGTGTGCGTGTACATGTGTGCATGTGTGTGTGTGTGTGTGTGTGTGTGCATGTGTATGTGTGTGTGCGTATGTGTGTGTGTGTATGTGTGTGTATATTGTGTGTGTGTGTTGGTGGGTGGGTTGCATGCGTGGGTGCATGTGTGCTATGTCTGTGTCTAATATCTGTTTTATGGGGTTGTGTGCGTGTGCGTGCGTGTCTTTATCTGTTTATGTGTTTGTGTGTGTGTGTGGTGTGTAGGTATGATCCATACGTACATCACATATGCACGACAACAGTTTATTATTCATTGGTCTGCCCTGTGATCAGTCCCGTCATCCTGAGCCACCATAAGGGACCATCAGCGTGGCTTTAGGAATTACAACCGACCGACGAGCCGTCGAACACAGACCGGAACGCGCAGCACGTCTCGCGTCAGTCCACGATGTGGAAGCCAAAGCCGCATCTGGCTTATTGGAATTTTGTTCTGTTTTGTTGTTTGTGTTATTTTAAATCCTTTTTATAATGAGTCTCTATTCCTCAGACGGTATGAAAAACACACCCTGAAATTTGCCAAATCATTGTCCAGTTTGTCCGGCTACAGATGTTCTCCCCTTCAATTTCATCCCGGACCACATCTGCATTATGGTTGCCCTCAAAGGGCCGGTTGTAACTGTAGGACTATATAAATATATCTACTCTTTATCGTATTACATAATTGCCTCTGCATTCAATGATTGGTTTTTAGTTATAACTTAGCTAGCTGTCAAAAAGCAGAAGTCTAGGAAAAATAATTGCAAGCAGACATTCAAGTGTACAACAATTCCCGGGGGGGATTATGAAATGATGACGTAACGTTCAAAATATTACTAATTGTTATGAATTAATATTGTGTAGAAGCAAAATACTTCACAACTGCCATCATTAAACATGTATTCACACACACACACACACACACACACACACACACACACACACACAGGCACACCAAATGCCCCTATATTGCAATGCTTACGGTAAAATCATTCTCATCCATTCCTTCCCACACCACTGCCTCACTGTTTGGCCGGCCAGGTAACTCTTTTCTCTCTGTGTCTGAACCTGGTGCAGACGAGATTCAGACACAGAGGGACATTATAGTTTAGGTACCGGTACGTGTGAACTTGTTGAAAACAAGCCATGTAAGCGGTGCGCTCTCTCTCTCTCTCTCTATCTCTCTCTCTCTCTCTAACGGGTGCCACATTGTGTGAATTGTGAAGTATTCTGCAGAGGATCCCAAACTTTTGTTTTGTTTTTTAATAAAATGGCAATTTTTTTTATCTGCGACCTCCGGGCCATGTACAATCAGAGTTAGAATCAGAAACAGCTTTATTGCCTGAGTTTTTGCAAACAAGGAATGTGCTTATGTAGACGGCCAGGTATGCCACCGGAAGAACTCCCGATGGCTCGTCTGATTTGTATCATAAGCAAATTATATTCTTTGCAAGCTCTCGTGGGCCACATAAAATGAGGCGCTGGGACGGATTCAGCCCACGGGCCTTGAGTTGAGTCTAATCCATTAGACTGAGTTGTGCTTCGCCAGCGCTCAAATTCCTGTTCACCTCTGCTGCTGTTTCTCTCTGATGAGGTCCAGTGATGAGGTCCAGTGATGAGGTCCAGTGATGAGGTCCAGTGATGAGGTCCAGTGATGAGGTCCAGTGATGAGGTCCAATTCACCGTCACCACCACTACTCAGAGTTAGAAAAATGACGCAACACACAGTAATGCTAACAGGGCTCACGTCATTATAATACATTACAGAGAGTACGTTTAACGCAGCCGCTGACGATAACTCTAATTTATCTGACTTGTTAGTAGTAATGCTAACTGGTCAGTTTAACTTGGAAGACGTCAGGGGAGTGCACGCTAACCTAAATAAATGATCCTAACTTAAAACCGTTTCCCTTTGGTTCCCGTTCTTTTTTTCGCGATTGCTTAGACACTTTTTGTGGAATTTGGCTCATTGTGTCCAAACGCGACACACACACAAGCACTTGGAGATAGACATCTCACTTCTGTGTCCAACCTACAAAACCTAACCATCCTAGACCTAATAACAACCTTACAAATTGCATTTTTGCAGCAAAATCAAAAAGCTCTCTCTCTCACATGCCAGCACAAAATGCCACTCAAATTGAATATATTGCAAGAAAGTACCTTAACAATTAAAACGTCGTCGTCACAATGAAATAAATCAATGGTAAACATTCAAATGGAAAACACACGACTGAACGCACAAAGTGACACTATTTTTGAAATGATAAGAAGCCAGCCTCCCCTCCTCCCATCCTCCCCTCCTCCCATCCATCCAGCCTCCCCTCCTCCCCTCCTCCCATCCTCCCCTCCTCCCATCCATCCAGCCTCCCCTCCTCCCCTCCTCCCATCCTCCCCTCCTCCCCTCCATCCAGCCTCCCCTCCTCCCCTCCTCCCATCCATCCAGCCACTCCTCCTCCCCTCCTCCCAGCCCCAGGCTCTTGAAACTCCCCTAATGGTTCTCCTGCTTATTACAAGTTGATGACGACCCTGCTGCTTCCCCCTCACACCTGTAAGCCATACACACATGCACAAGCATCCACACACACACACACACACACACACACACACACACACGCCACACACACACACACACACACACACACACACACACACACACACTCACGCACACATTGTTACGCATTGTTCCCTCTGGGACCCCACAACGCAGGCTGGGAATAAAGTGCTTTGTGTGGCTGCCCCCCCGTTAATATGTTGTGGCGAGTGGATTTGTTCTTACCTGTCGCGCTATCAATTATGGAGCAAGTGTTGTCGAGGTAGACGCCATCCATCTTTATCAGAGGGAGGAGTCCTCAAAGGGGAAAAGCATGTACCTGACCAGGACAAGATGGGAACGCGGTATCTGTTGTGATCTTTCTGTCAGTTTTGTTTTGACTCAGAAACTTCCACACCAACATTTCCGATGCTGCAGCGATCTGACAGTAGAGTCTCTCTCTTCCGTCCAGACCTTTTTTATTCATGGGTCAAGGCGACGGTATCGTGAATCTGAGATCAGCAGTGGACTTGACTTGCCTGGCCTGTGTGCTCTTGACTGATAACTGGTGAGTCACGCTCCAGCGAGTGCTGTCATAGGTGGCCAATCTCCCCGGAAAGGCCTGACCCCAGGCCTGTGCGTTTAGTTTATTGTGCTGTGATGTTTGTCATGCATTTTTAATCGACTTGTCGAATCACTTTGCGATTTAGTCGTCCGTTATCTTAACTTGGGAGAAAAACCCCTTGGGAAATATCGGAAATGTAGAAAAATATACGTATATTATTAAACAGAAAACATGGAATGGGTAGTGAGTGAGTGGTGGCAAGGTTCCTCACCCCCGCCTGTTTCTTAATGACACCTGACTCCACTGAAAGTCGCTTTCAATAAGAGCGTCTGCTAAATATCTCAAAAGTATGAAATGTTAATTCGTGTGAAATGTTGAACCTAACTCACTAAAACACAAACCGTTGATGGAAGCCTTGGATGTCAGAGCCTATTGCGAGGGAAGGAGATGGGACCACGCCCACCACAAATCTCACACACACACACACACACGCACACACACACACACACACACATGCACACGTACACGCACGCAGCCACATAGCTCCTGCTGTGTTATCCTGTGTACTGGTGTTCATTGTGGCGACACACAGTTTGTTGGTATAGGCAAACACCCATGCAGCAATGTCAATGGGATTCAGTTCACAGCAATTTTAGTGCAAAACTTCGGCAAATGATGATGGGTTTTCAACTGACAACTTTTTTTTGTGTGGGGGGAGGGCGGGTACCACCAAGCCTTGTCAAATCCGCTACGGTTTGAAATGTATTGCATTAACATAATTGGATAGAATGAATATTTACACACACACACCCATTGTTGACTTTGGGATACTAATTTCCACATGTGCTTGCTGATGTATACATTACGGCAGTTTTCTCAATCTAACTAATGTAAGGAGTTTCTATATGTATGTGTGCATGTACATGTATGACCTACGCATGCATGTCACATGGACAGACGGATGTCCTTCCATCTCCTCGACAAACAGCGCTCATCCGATCGACTTCCCGATCGGCGGGTGTTTTGTCGAGGAGGACTCAAAAGGCGAAGCGCATCGTCGAGTGTGAGAGTTGTTCGGCTGAGCGGGTTGGCAGCCCCCTACACACACACACACACACACACACACACACACACACACACACACATACGTACACCCACACACATCCTCCATGGGCCCGGGAGTTTTGCCTCTGATCTGGGAGGTTTTGAAGCCCACACTGGAGATGCTGGCTGCCGGGTCCACGCTGAGCGCCCGCTTGGCTGTGCTGCCCTTGGGCTCTGCCCTCTGCGCTTCTAAAAATATTCAAGCGGCAGTGGCTCGCTACTTCACCACCAAATGTTGTGTAATAACAAAAAGCCACGCAGGCTAGGCTACGGCCGTTTCGTTTTAGATGGATATCTCGCCGAATCCACACGTCCATTTTGTTGCAGGTGTAATTGGGTGAGAAGTTGAAAGATGGACTTGGTCTTCTGGTCGTTAGTGGGCCGCGTCCCCGTCCCCTGATGGACGGACCGCTCCAACGATGGATGGATGTGGTTACCGTGTGTACGCCTAATGTGACTATCGCCAGAGGAACGCCTCTGATGAAATATTATATGTTTGTTTCTGCTTGTTTGCTATCGTTGCCGCTCGATAACGTTGCGATAGTGAAACTTACGTAAGGCAAGGCAAAGCAAGGCCAGTTTATTTATATGGCGCCATTCAAACACAAGGCCATTCACTGTGCTTTACAAAGGAAAACAAGGCAATGAGAACTTGAACAACAATAATAAACAAAAGAAATCCAAGATGTACATATACATTTTTTATGAAATGTTTTGAGCCTTAATATAAAGGAATAGTTTAGAAGTTTGTTCCAGAGCTGTGGTGCATACTGTAGAAACTAAATGCTGCTTCACCGTGCTTGGTCCAACCCTGGGAACAGACCTGAGAGCTCAAGTGGGCTCATAGCACACAAGCAGATCACACATGTGTAGATAGGTGTGGTTCCACAGCGAGCTAACCGACTTATGATGGGAAAGTGTGACTTAGGCATCGCAATGCATGTGTTTTTTTGTGTGTTTTTTTTACTTAACTGCTTTGGAAAAACATGTCTCTGCATCGTGATATTTTGTTCTGAAAAGTTCTGTGAAGCACAGACGTACTGAGTTTGCTATAATGACTATAAATGGACATACATAAGATGTCCTTCTGCTGATGCACCCGGACAATTGAAGGACCAATTATCAAATGAACCCCAATGTACCTTCAAGCCGGTAAAGAAGAAGAATAGAATAGAATAGAACTTTATTTATCCCGAAGGAAATTCTTGTGCCAGGTTACATAGCGATACAGTACAATAAAACAATATGGAAAACAACAGAATGATACAAATAAACAGATCTACAAATTTACAGTTAAAATATACAAATAGAGATAAGATAATATATTCCGACGGCGAAAACAATTGAACATAATTGAAGTGTAATATTATTGGACATGACATTAAGAATATTGCACATGATGATGAGAGATGAGAGGTCGTGTTATAGATAATATTTATAGACAACATGATAATAATAATAATAATAATAATAATAATATAGCACATGATAGACATGGATGGACAGTGAAGTAGACCATCCTATCAGCACAAAGCGTTATCTATATTATTAGATGCCCGCATCTGTCAGTGCATCTTTATATGGAACACAGGGGTTTGGAATATAATGGACAGAAACCACATAGCCTGCATTATGTTTTTGGGAAGTGTAATCCTCACCATGTTGGACTTGCTGCACTCACGGCACTTTTCTCCTGCATAGTAGCATCTCTACTCGACTCGGCTCGCTTTAGAGCGTTTCCACTAAGCTAAAACTTTTGTACCTGCGATACCAAAAGCTGACGTGCAAACTGGGGTTGTCAAAATAAGCCGTTAATGTTGATTAAACAATTACAAAGTGAATAACCTATAAATAGTGTATAATACTTACGTTTCTCCCAACAAAAAAATCCATTGTTTGTTTGGTGCACTGCACTGCATGCCTACCACTAGACTTGCTGTGATTAACATGATCTCCTTTGCTTGCTCCTATAAGGAGGTGATGTGTACAGCCACCGGCGACCGTAAATCAGTGTGTGAAAGTGTGTGGGCATCAATGTACCCACCTGTCATACCGGCAGCTCATTTAAAGATTTTTAACGTACGATTTTTAACGATTTTATATATATATTTTATTATTTGATGTAAGCAATGCTAATTATCTGTATCACTGACTCATACGAGACTCACTTATTCTTCATGTCATAACTCCAACCTGGTCAAGACACCCTCCTCTATCGCATTCTCATCCTCACGCTCTCTCACTCTCTCACTCTCTTGTTCTCGCTCTCTTGTTCTCTCTCTCTCCCTACCATGGCTGGGTGAGAGAGACAATGTTTACACATCGCTTCTCATCGATGCTATTGACCATCTCTTATCAAGGAGGAGCCTGAATGGTTGCGCTAATGGCTATGCGAGCAATAACCGGTCAATTTACACCTGATAATACCTCCTGTTGCTTTATCCACAGGGGAGCATGGAGAGACAGTCTGTCTGGAGGTCCTCTGGGTAAGAGGTGTGGCTGGTGAGAAGTAAGTCCTTCATGTATTATTCCTTCAGGGACCACGTGTAGGATTTTACATGCACAAATCACTTAAAATTGTAATTTAGTTTAAAAAAATGAGAGCTTCCCCAACTCTCTCTGTTGCGTAGAACAGCCTGTGGGCTGATTTCTATTATATTTGAACTGGATTTGGTTTTGTCGGGAAAAGGAAGTGACGTGTAGCGCGGATAAAGGGGAAAAAAGTCTGTTCTTTCATAGCTTTTTAATTTGTACAAGGTTTAGTTATGATTGGAATGAACATTAGTTTATGATTGTTATTGTCTCAACCCCACGGAGCTACTCCAGTGCTCTGAATGCATGAGCTCCAGCAGGCTGCAGTTCACTTGCCGCCGAAAAGGGGCCAGTAATGAGAAGTACCTTTAAGAATATGTAATGTTTAGGGCCGGGACCTTAACGCGTTAATTACGATTAATTAATTACAGGAAAAATAACGCGTTAAAATAATGAACGCATTTTAATCGCACTTTATTTTTGCACTCCAAACACCACAGAACGTTTCTCAGTGGACGAATTGGCGGCTCAAATATGGGCGGACCGGAAGAGACCGTTTTTTTTGTTGTTGTTACCATTTTAGATGGTAGAGATGGTAGAGATGGCACTTTACATTAAACTGTTGGTCTGTGTAGCTAAAATAAACAAGATTTTTGCTGCTTAAATGTATATATATGTCTATTCATTGATTCACTCGTATACCAAAATCAATTTGAATTGAAAAATGTTGCTTCTCATGTCAAATATTTATATGTGATTAAAATGCGATTAATTACGATAAATTAATTACAAAGCCTCTAATTAATGAGATTAATTTTTATAATCGAGTTCCCACCACTAGTAATGTTATCTGCCCGCCATCTGACCTTATAGATCATGTCTTCTATGTGTTTTGTCATAAATATTTGCCGGCATTTTTATTACAATGCACCTTCAATAGCTATACGGACCAACAACATCATAGATTAAATGAATTCATACAGCTGATCATTGTTGCTGTTTTGTGCAGTTTGCACTTCCGCAAAGTCTGAAACTCTGTCACATGGTTAAGCTGCACTGGCATCGTAATGTGAGTGTATGGTAACTGGTCTCTGCTTGGCCACATGATGTGAGTGCACGGTAATTGGGCTCCACCCATTAAATCTGATTGAAGGAAAAACGATCGAGTGAAATGACTGCAGATTGCGATGGATTTGATGTAACATCAATTTCTGAAGCTGCACACCATGATAACCCCTAATAACATAATTAGAAGTAAATTACGGATTTCTCTAGTCTAGTCCATCGCTTTAACCATGAAATAACAAAACATGAATAACAGTCTACAAAACTCAAGGTTTGATGACTTTACTTGCCTGTTCTGCTGGCCCTGCTGGCAAGAAACGTATTATTCACACATACGAATGAATTCAGAACATCTTCTTGTGGGAGGATGAACTGAAATTCTACTGGAGAGGGGAAGGGAGGGTGGAGGGGAGGGGAGGAGATGGGTGAGGAGGAGGAGGGGTGACGGTAGCAAAGGAGACAAGAGGAGAGGCGAGGGAGCCATGGAGGTCAAAATGAGTCGAGGGCAGACAGTGAGAGAAGCTGTCATTCCCGTGATGAGTTTTCTTTATTTCTGATCATGAGTAGGTACCATTTGTGTGTGTGTGTGTGTGTGTGTGTGTACATGTGTACGTGCATACGTGTCTCCTGCTGATCACAATGCAATCACTCAACCAACACACAACCAACTCCACTCCAAACTGAACTCAGTCGTGGTTCGAGTGCTGATGGCGAGCCACCAGGACGGCGGCGAGCGCAGAGGGGAATTAATCAATCGTTCCGTGTTATATTCATGCATGTGTGCAGTGCGTTGCCGTTGAGCTCGTTGCTTAATGCACCCGTGTGCCTGAGCGTGTGTGTGTGTGTGTGTGTGTGTGTGTGTGTTTTTCTGGGCTTAGGGCGCGCACGCTTTCTGCCATGCATGCCCATAATAGGGTGTTTTCGGATGCATGTGTGCATCTTTAGTCTGTTTAGGTCTGCTTCAGTCCATATAGCGACATTCATATGTGGTTCATCGTGTGGTTCATCAGCTGAAGTGGTCCCCCCAGACACTTGATCCAGGGACCTGCCGCTCGTCTGAAGGGTCATGAGGAGGAATGGCGGCTGCCAGCCGATTGGCTCCCAGGAGACGGCGCGTCGCCATGCATGCCGATCGCTCGGTCCACAACCGGCTCACGTAGCACCACCGCCGCCGCTAATAAGCTTCACTTCACTTTATCAAGGTGCACGTGTGCAGAGCCACACACGCACACACACACACACACACACAAAACTATATACAGTACATAATCACACATTACGTAAACATTGCAGTGTGTGTGTGTGTGTGTGTGTGTGTGTGTGTGTGTGTGTGTGTGTGTGTGTGTGTGTGTGTGTGTGTGTGTGTGTGTGTGTGTGTGTGTGTGTGTGTGTGTGTGTGTGTGTGTGTGTGTGCATGGAGATATTCTTGTCGTGGTGACAGATGGAGGTTAGGAGCAGGGCTGCTGAGACGGAGCCCATACTGGGCACGGCGGCGGTGGTCTGGTTAGCACAGGAGCAGCCGCAAGATGTTTGGTTCACAGAAACGCATTTCGAGAAGTCTGATCTCTGAAGGGGCGACACAAAGCAGTCAAAACGGGCATTTTGGGAAGGTTTGTGTGTGTGTGTGTGTGTGTGTGTGTGTTTGTATGACAGCATGAGTGGTAAGATGTGACATATGGAGAATGCATTAAAATAACTTTTCGGACTATATGGAAAGTCTGTCACCCATATGCCACAATGCAGGGGGTCTCTTGCTCTCTCTCTCGATCACGCTCTCTCTCTCTCTCTCTCTCTCTCTCTCTCTCTCTCTCTCTCTCTCTCTCTCTCAGAAAGCAGGAAGTACGAGGGGCGAAGTTACCCAAGCTTCCCAAGATAATCTCATTTGCGAGTGAGTGAGGCCAAGAGGAGGCTTCAAAATATGACTTTAACAAATGTATTTCTGCATACAACCATCCGCTCACCCATCCCCCCTCATTCAACCATTGACTCACCCATTCACCCTCACTCAACCATGCACTCTCTCACTCACCCATCCATTAATCCTCATTCACCCACCCTTCCCTCAAACTCTTAACTTATCGACTTGTTATATTGAAGTGCATGGTTTGTTGTTCCATGCTGAACTGGGAGATGCTGTGCCTACTTTGCAGACTCCAGCAGCAGAGGGAGAAAAGGCACACGCGTCGGGGGAGGGACGGTGGAACAAACTGGAAAGTACAGAGGAGAGGCAAAGAGCTCCTCCCTACATAAGGTAAGGTAAGGTCAAGTAAGGTAAGGTAATCTTTATCTTAAAAGTTCTGAGCTTCCGATAAAAGTACATACGCTGACGACATCGGTGTTTGCTTCAAAACGTGCCACGCTGTGTTGCCCGCCCCCCCACACTCTGTTGAGAAAACATTTTACTCGCCAGCAGACAGATTAACGTCTTCGGCGTTATTTCAACACTCCGAGTGTGTTCACATTCATGTGTGTGCACTTGTGTGTGTGTGTGTGTGTGTGTGTGTGTGTTGACGTGGCGACATACATCAATAGAATCAATATGATGGATTGACAGGAAGTCGCGTGTGCGTCCTCATTCCGACCCGATTGTTGTTGACACCCCTAAAGTGGGCTTTGGGGCCCCCTAGTGCTTCAACATGCAATGACCAGAGACTACAAATAAATTAGAATAACCTAGAAATGTCGAGAAAAAAAAAAAAATATATATATATATATATATTGTTTTTAACTTTTGCCCCAAAGTGTCCTCCAATCATCTCCAAACTTCTTGGTCCTAGTTAATGTGTGCCGAATCAGGATTGGATACACCTGAAGGTACAGGAGAAACATGGCAGATATGGTGAAAAGGGACGTGTAGTCTTATATCTGTTGTCCTGTTTCAAGCCAGATGCCTGATGATTGGTCCATTAATTTCCCTTCAGCCAATCACCCCCAACCTGCCGATATAAATGTTTCCTGGTTCCAGCTCCCACATGTTCAGAGAGCGTACAAAAGCCAAATGGATTCATTCCATTATTCTGAAAGAATGGAGTCCCCAGTCCAAATTGACAATTGAGAGATAATTTGTTATACTGAGTTTGTATGTTTGTAGTCCAGTCCTTTATAGGGATAGGGCTAAATAGATAGGTACGTTTGGGGTACCCTGTGCAGGTGTGCATGTAGGCCTATTTCTGTTATGACATTGAGGTTTCATGGTTCATATTTTGCATTGATTCAGCACCACCTTCAGCCCTTCCTCCCCTACCTTCTCCAATCCGATGTGTTACTTGTAAATATTGTAAATAGAAATATCTAGAGGCACTGAAGACGTAGTATAGATTGTGTGCCCCAGACTCATGGAATCAATTCAGACATTTTGGAAATATGCTTATGAATGTTTGTTAATGCAACTGTTTTAATTAGAAATTATTTTAACCATTGTTGATGTCAGTGTTTTTATTGTCTGGCTTTTTCTTATTCCCGAGAAATAAATAAAGGTTGAATGAATGAATTATACTGTACTCTTGACTCAGTACTGATACTGTACCCTAGACCCACTAGATCCCAGCGCTGATACTGTACCCTAGACCCACTATATCCAGTGCTGATACTGTACCCTAGACCCACTAGATCCTGTCCTGATACTGTACGCTAGACCCAGTAGGTCCAGTGTGGTGCATGTACAAAAAGAGAGACGGATGTATGTAGAGATTGACTTTATTATTATTTCCTCACAATTTCCTCCCGATATAGTCCAATAATAAGGTGTACCACACTATCGCATACACTAGCGACAGCACATATTACTACTATTATCCATCGCTCTATGTGGGGCTATATCTGTACCGTCTAGTGACACTTACCGTGGCCGCGCCCGTGGCCGTGCCCGTGGCCGTGGCCGTGCCCGTGCTTGTGCTTGTGCCCGTGCTTGTGCTTATGTTTGTGCCCGTGGCCACCGTCGCTATCACTGCCACTACCGCTGCCGCTACCGCTACCGCTACCATGGCGATGAGGGCTGTGACTGCCTCGGCGATGGCGGCCCGGACTCTTGCTGTTTCTACGGCGGTGCTCCCGGCTCCCTTTACCCTCATTGGGGCTGCATCTGCCTCCCTTATCGTCATGGCGATTGTCTTTTTCCCGATGGTCGTTGTCATCGTGGCGGTCTCCGTGGCCGTCGTCATGGCAATGGCTGTCATCGCGGCGGCCGTCGTCACGGCGGTCGTCATCGCAGCGGCGGTCATCATGGCGACGGTCTTTGTCATCGTGGCGGTCTCCGTGGCCGTCGTCATGGCGATGGCTGTCATCGCGGCGGCCGTCGTCACGGCGGTCGTCATCGCAGCGGCGGTCATCATGGCGACGGTCGTTGTCATCGTGGCGGTCTCCGTGGCCGTCGTCATGGCGATGGCTGTCATCGCGGCGGCCGTCGTCACGGCGGTCGTCATCGCAGCGGCGGTCATCATGGCGACGGTCGTTGTCATCGTGGCGGTCTCCGTGGCCGTCGTCATGGCGATGGCTGTCATCGCGGCGGCCGTCGTCACGGCGGTCGTCATCGCAGCGGCGGTCATCATGGCGACGGTCGTCGTCATGACGACGGTCGTCGTCGCGCCGATGCTCGTCCTCGTGGTGACGGTCGTCGTCATGGCGACGGTCGTCGTTGCGCCGATGCTCGTCCTCATGGTGACGGTCGTCGTCATGGCGACGGTTGTCGTCGTACTTGTCACGGTGATCACCTTTGGCTGAATGGCCACGGTCTGAGGAGTCCTGGCCCCCGCTGCACGGGTCAGCCGGGGGCTCTGTCGGTGTCAAGTCATAACCAGACGGATGACTGCCTTCTAAAGAACAGGAAGTTAGGAACCACAAACCACAAAGTTAGGAATTTACACATTCACACATTCAGTGTAACAGTTGAGTGTTACTGCACTGTAGTAACCATGAGTGTTACTACTAACTGTAGTAACAGTGAGTGTTACTACTAACTGTAGTGGGTGTAACCACTGTACTCACTTGGAAGACCGCCAAACATATCTGGAGGATCTTGTTGGTAATCCGATGGCTCTAGAGCGAGACAAAGGTTACCGTGGTTACGTTCTTCATTCAACTGGTTCGACCGGTTCAATAAAACATTTGAGAGTAGGCCAAGTATGCACTGCACCCAAGCAACCCTCCAACACCGTGCCTGCTTTAGCTTAGCACTCCTCTCCAAGAGTGGAAAACAATACAACCTCTGACCTCCTCTGACCTTTAGATGTTTCCCGACCTCCACCAGTACTGCTGTGCAAAACCAACCGTATGTCTCAAGTGTTGTCCTGGGCTAGACTGAAAAGTCCAATTCACTTAACTTATTTAAAACAAAGACCATAGAATATATGCAACTAATCAACATGGATGAAGGAACTAGAGCTCTCCCCTGTCACTGAACCTCTGAAGATAACACATCTCAATCTGACTCTCTCTCTCTGATCGTAGATGATAACTTATCTCTATCTGACCCTCTCTATCTGAGCATATTGGCGTGGAGGAGAGGAGAACATACCTTGTCGGTGGAGCTGCGGGTGTCCTGTGAGTCAGCCGTGAAGATGCGACGTGTCTTATATTGTGAAGCAGAATGCCCGGCGGCAACTGTCCTTACATGTCACCCTCACGCTATTATTATCATTATTATGAAAGGGCGGAGCCCCCAGTGGGCGCGGCCTCCACCACATTCAGTGATTACTGTCTGTCTGTCTAAATAAGTCTGTTTGTCTGTCCGTCTGAACGAGTCTGTCTGAACGAATCTGTGTCTCTCAGGTCCCCAAGAGTCATGAGAGTATGGATTCTGGTGTCACACTATCAAATGGTACTTTTAAGTCAACGCCTAAACCCTAACCCTAACCCTAAGTCCTGTTAATTGTGTTGTCATGTCCTGATGATGCAGTGGAGCGAGTGCATTGTTATCAACTCCAAGGTCATGTGTTCAAGTCACCATGGAAATCTCATTTCCTTTTCCAACTTAACAATGCAGCATAAGTGTAATGTCAAATGCCACCTCTGACCGCTTCATAGTGTGGTGTCTCGGTGGCACAGCGGAGAGAGTTCTTACCTTCAGCTGTGCAGTCCTGGGTTTGAATCCTGTGGAAAGCCTTCTGTTATGTCTAAGTCCTGTGAACGGTGAAGTTAAATACGCCCGGAGATCATATTGAAGAAGGCACTTGGTGGTGTTGTGGTCTGCTCTGGAGGTTGGCACCCTGGAGACTCAAGTTTGAGTCAGTCACACATACGGCTACTAAGAAATGAACACCAGCAGAACCCCCCCCCCCCCCCAAAAAAAATCATTAAAAGTGACTGGACTTCCTTAAAGTTGTTGGGTCCTTTCCCCCCCCCCCAAAAAAAAACCTATCCATGTTAATTAATTTTGCTGAACTAATTCTCCTATTTGCTTGAAACTTTTCTTTATGCTCGTGTTTTATTTGCATAGGGGAGGGGGCAATTAATTCAATGAATTTACAGGGATTTTTTGGGGGGGGGGGGGGGGGGTGAAAGGATCCAACTACAAAGAAACCAACTACTTTAAGAAAGTCAAGTCACTTTAATTAAAGAGTTGCAAGCTCTCGGTTGTCCTTTAGGTGTAACGGACAACAGATTTCCATCGTGACTTGAACACATGACCTTGGAGTTGAGAACAAGGCACTCTGTCCACTGCACCATCAGGACATGACAACACAATTAACAGGACTTAGTGTTAGGGTGTTGACTTAAAAGTACCACTTTCCTTTCTTTGCGTCGCTGTTGGTAAACAACGCCTCGTGCCGTTGTATAAATGGGCGTGTCGAGACAAACACTGCAGACTGATTGGCTGTTGTCGTGTTTATTTCCGGTGCGTCATGACGCTGCTGTCTCGATTCGAAATCAATTAATCGCCCAGCCCTAGTTCAGACGATGAATTACAAAACATAAGACCTCCTAAACCTCACCGTACTATCACACCGACATTTCAGCAACCTGTATGCATTATTTATTTGTATTATGTCTCTGTAGTCAATTAATGTGATGAAGGCAAACCGGAAAGGAAATAGGAAACGCATCATGTCCGACCGACATGAGTGCGACCTGCAAAGTCACAAAAACATGGATTTTTGTGTTACATTTACTAATGTATAAGCTAGCTAGTTAACTTACTTAGAAATGTACTCTTAAAACAGCTTAAAAAGCTTAATGCTTCATTCTATGGGTTTAACAAATTACTACTGATTGGTGATTGGTCTGTGAAAATCAAACATGTGTTTTAAATTCATGCAATCTTATGAAATGTAGTCCTATATTGTTTCTCAATGCATGTGATGTGGTGACGATGTTGAAATTACATTGAGGTGTGTGATCGTCGACAAACGATTTGTCAGTTGGTAATGGAATGTGGCCGGACAAGACAAACTACAACACACACAACCTGCTGTTTGTCAGTCCATGTTTGTGGATGCAATATTTGTCATATTGCAGATAATATAGATAGATAATATAACTGTCTTGAGACACTATTTTCTTTGGTTCTTTCCCTGTATTTGGTTGTGATCACGATCTAACGTCCCCCAGTCGGGTTTGTGACCTGCAGGTAAGATACATGCATCTAGTACATGCATTTAGTATATTTCTCAGCGTAATATGGAGTCCAAGTCTTTCAAGTTGTGGCTTTTAGTTTGTTATAGTGTGGCGTGTAATGTTGACGCGTAACATTTTAAGATAAAGATAAAGATTGAGTTTAGGATAATAAATACCCTATATTAGTTATGTTACATTATTATTATTATTACATTATACATACATTATTGTTTCCTTTGGATCTTACAAGTAGGTTGAAGAAAGAAATTCTGTTATTTAGCCACACACACACACACACACACACACACACAAACACACAGCTCTCACGCCAGGGCAGATTCTCCGAGGTCATCTCAGATTAGTATTGCCACCAGTGAGGAGTGTGTGTGTGTGTGTGTGTGGCTGGTGGCTGATTGAGGCAGGCTCACCGGCTGATTGGACTCTGGGGCTGCGTGAAGGCTGCACACCTGTGGTGCACTGAGATTAATCAAGCCACACAGGATAAACCAGCCGTCACTGTAATATATTCATATGTGAGAGTGTGTGATGTGTGGTGTGTGTGTGTGGTGTGTGTGTGTGTGTGTGTGTGTGTGTGTGTGTGTGTGTGTTGTGTGTGTGTGTGTGTGTGTGTGTGTGTGTGTGTGTGTGTGTGTGTGGGTTCCTGTGTCATAATGAAGTTATAAACTCCACGGCAAAAGAACAGAGCAAATATGCGGATGGTGCGCAACACACATGGCAGAAGAATGAAACACCTGTATGTCTGTCTCTCTCTCTCTCTCTCTCTCTCTCTCTCTCTCTCTCTCTCTCTCTCTCTCTATTTTAGGCTGTCTCGTTCTCTCTCTCTCTCTCTTTCTCATGATATATGTATAGGCCCACACATAAGATGTTCCCATTTAGTGTCAAAAATAACTTCATTCGTAACGAATTGACGGAAGTGAAGCACGCCTATATTAGAAAGCTCAAACCGTAGCTCAGGTGTGGCTCTAAAGAGGAGGCCCTATAAGTCGCTATAACAAAATAAGAAATGAAAAAAGGCGGCTCCTGCACCCGCTGTGAGTCTCTCTTAACAGGTACACGGCGGAGACGCGTCGTTCCCACACGGTCGCCGTCTCCTCTCCGCGGCTGTAATTACACGCCGCAGTCACGCTGCCGATCTGACAGCGAGTCACTCCGAAAAAGAAATGGCCTCCCGGGCAGCAGCCGCTCGCACATTTATGCTCTCGCCAATTTTCTCCTTCGCTTAAACCCCGCCCCCTTCACACTCGCCGGGAGCTCTCCAGACGCCCGTCATCAGACACATGGGTAGGAGGAGAGGAATTAACCATGTGCTGTGCGAGTATATATATAATTTTTAATTCATGGTCATGTACAACTCCAGAAAATAGAAAAGAAAAAAGTGATTCACTTCACAATCAAAACACATTTGTTTGTACATTCCATGACTGAAAAGGAGCAGGGAGAAGAAAAATCTTATTATGCCTGCCCCTTTCTCAAAACTTAAATAAACAATATAATTAGATGTTCTGTCCATTAAAGTTACTTAACCATAACTTATAGTAAGATGAGAATATATATATATTATGTGGAAATCCGGAGATAATCTGGAGAATCGATGGCTAGCCTACGACATCAAAGTCTAGGGTACAGTATCAGTACGGGACCTACTGGGTCTAGTAGACTATTGGTGCTGACTATATTCTCAATAGTCTATATTCTAAACTACTAATAGTAGAGTCTAGAATCTAGACTAGAGGCTACAGCCAAACGATTGGTTCGAGATGATTTTTAGACTTTTGGTTCTACACGATTATTTCTACATGATTAGTTCTATCTAGGATTCGTTCCAGACTATTATTTGTAGACTATTAGTTTGATCTAGATGATTGTTTCTAGACTATTAGTTCTGGACTATTATTTGTAGACTATAAGTTCTCTATTGTTGGTAAGTTGGCATATTGTTTCTGGACTATCATTTGGTTCTGTTCTAACTGGTTCTAGACTATTTAGTTCTTGACCATTAGGGACGACAGGTTTTAGACTATTAGTTCTAGACTATTTTCTTGGTTCTAGACTATAGGTTCTGTAGCCAATTGGTTCCCGGTCGTGTATACAATGGTTGGGTGACTGCAGCATGGAACTATTCTGGGCTCCCTTGACGCACATGCAGGTAGATGTTGAAAACCGGTTTATTGGGGAGTTGGAAAACCTTACTGGCATCGCGTGTGCGTCTGTGTGCGTGTGTGTGTGGTGATGGCTGGTTTATCCTGTGTGGCTTGATTAATCTCAGTGCACCACAGGTGTGCAGCCTTCACGCAGCCCCAGAGTATCCGGCATGACATACGCTTCGAAACGGTCATAGTAACTTTTCAGTACCTTTGCCTCATCCACGGTGAGAGTCCATGTGTTGAAAATGTCTCTCCCTTTCTCCCCAATCCACAGGAGCAGGTAACTGCATTTTTCCTCCTCCCCTTTGCTGTTCAGCGGGCCAGAGAACATCAGTTGCACGTGCTGTTTGAACTTTTTCCATTCTCCGTGTAAGTTCGGGGAATCCCAGTCGATTTTCGGTGAGGGCACTCCAGCGGTATCCATCTCTGTCCTCTATTCTGACACCATGTTGTGTTTTGCACACTTTGTGCAATATAAATAAATAGTAGGAGGATGACGTTTGACTTGGGTTACTTTATTTACTCGCATGAGCATCTGCACTGCTTGAGCAAGGACCCCTCGGTCTATATCGCCTACCAGCCATAGGTGGCCATACAGATGCCTGACGTAAAACATATATATTCAATCAGTGTGTAATCACATATGAATATATTACAGTGCGCTCCTCCCTCCGAGCGCACCACGTCATCACCAGCGGTTCGGGATCCCAGCCCGAACATTCCGGAGACACATCTGCCCCTGCGGAGGCCAGTGCGGGGGGGCACCAGGTGTGGCGAATCTCATCAAGCCCCAGCAGCTACTTAAGCTCTCCCTGGTGATCCCCTCGTTGCTAGAACATATTACCCCCGCGTGACTAGCTCACCGATGTTTCCTTCCTCGCGCCAACGTCTTCCTCGTATCCAGTGTCTCCGTGATCCCCTCGTCGATCCACTGTCTTCCTCGCTCCTCGCCCCAGTGTCTCCCTCGTCACTCTCCGGACTCCTACTCTCCTCGGCACCTCTCCACGCCCCTCTCCCTGGATTCCTTTTCCCGCGGACGGACCCCCACAGAACCCCTGAATACCCCTGAATGGTTATATTCTCTTTTCTTCCTTTTAGCTGGTCTGGGTAAAACGTTGTAGGCCACTTAGTAGTCTGAGTCCATCCCTGGCTTTCCCCCTAACCCATGGGCTCTAGGCCTGTACTGCAGGTGGAACGAACACTTCTTAGGCAGTCATGCACAATCATTCATAAGCATGTTCACAAAACACAAGGCACTCTGCTTCCTGGTATCTGGGGGGATACTTTAGCAGCCCCGAAAGACTTCCTTTTTAATCAATGTTGGGAGTTAAAGTATAACTTTGCCCTATTTTCAACTTAGCAGGGATGTGTGGGTGCAGACAGCGTGGGGAAATGGTGAACTTTTCCATAAACGACCCACATTGAAATGATACAAAGAACAAATGAGACGAGACAGTTTGCCCTTTCTGAAGCTTTTTTTAATACAATGCTGCCACCTACTGGAGGTAAAAAAAATATCGCGGTAACCTCTTGTACCGTCGGGTCGGGTCGGGTTATATGTGCGGGTGGCGGGAGCGGGTCTTGAATGTTCTCTTATAATGTTGTTGTGCCGGCGTGGATTGCACATGTGGAGTTGTAAGACTATGGAAAACCAATTTAATCACTGATCATCTGAAGAGACACCAGCATAAAAATCATCAGTGAAGTGTGAGTGTGTGAGTGAGAGAGAGACTCACCGTATATGATAGAAATAGTTCTGTATGTGTGTTATTGTGGTTTTTATATAAATAAATGTTGTAGGAGCAGGCAGAGGATGGTCCGGGACAGCCAGGGTCGGTAACGGGTCCTCAATCCGGGAAGTCTTGCATGTGAAAGTGAAGATACAGGGCGTTTCTCAAGACCAAGAATGCAAAAGACTGACTTGTGTATTTGGGGAGAACGTTCACTTTCATACGATGCGTTTTCTTCTGGGTGTTGCGCAATACGTGTCTTGAGCCAATAATGTTCTGTACATCACGAGCCAACGGTATAATATAACTGCATTATCTATATTGTTTTTCTGATTAATTAAAAAATATTGTGCACATTATCTGTTGTTTTTTTTTAAAACACACCTCGTAAAGTGGAAAAACACATCTATTTATCACCAACTATTCTGATCAGAAAGAAATCTGCCAAATGTGATGGCTGTCTCCAAGTAAAGTCACAAGAGTGATCCAACTATGCAGCAATGTAATATTAAGAAGAAGGCATTGATCTGACCACCATTATAAGCTTTAGTGTGTCACCTTAAGTCTAAATAACATAATACCTGCATATAACCACTCTATGTACAACTCTTTATTTGGGCTCCACAAGAACACAAGTACAGAAAAGAACGCATATTGAGAAACGCCCCGTGTTCTACTTTATTGCTTCTTATTCCCTGTATCTCGACCAAGAGATTCATTAAAGAGCATTCAAAACTGTTTTCTGTGGTTGTGCTGCAATTGGGTCCAATACACACCCATTACAACCATGGTCACAGACACAGCTTCAGAATAAATACATGCAGATGACCTAGTGGCATTCAGAATGACCTCTGGCTTCATGTGATACAGTTGAAAATAGGACTGAAATAGTTAGAAAACACCAACAGATGTAAGGACTAAGAAGGGAATATGCACGTCACTGGAATATAAATATTACAGAATATAATTAAGTGAAAGTCCTGATGACAGTAAGACAACATTCATTGACATACAAACGACAATAACAATACAATAATAATTTGGTGGGAGTGTAAATGACCACAATGCACAGTGAGGTTCAAACATGTACAATTCGTATTTTTTGTTCTTATTTTGAAGTTAACCGTGAAACCGGAAGTGCTTTTAGTTTGAAAAGAAACTGCGGAGGAATTGACGCAACAACCGTAAGAGTCCGGAGAGAGAAGAACGATCCAGATCAACGGGCAGTCACGTGTTTGTTATCAACAGTTTAGCTCCAGTCCAGAGACGCAACAAGGTTCGTTCATTGCATTTATTTGTGTCTCATAATGTCCTTTATTTTTCCAGCCTATTTGCTAACGTTGTGCTGTTAACAGAGTCTAATGCGTGACTTTGTCGTATGTTTTACGTCAGGCATCTGTATGGCCACCTATGGCTGGTAGGCGATATAGACCGGGGGGTCCTTGCTCAAGCAGTGCAGATGCTCATGCGAGTAAATAAAGTAACCCAAGTCAAACCTCATCCTCCTGCTATTTATTTATATTGCACAAAGTGTGCAAAACACAACAGTCACCACACACACACGCACACAGACGCGCACGCGATGCCAGTAAGGTTTTCCAACTCCCCAATAAACCGGTTTTCAACATCTACCTGCATGTGCGTCAAGGGAGCCCAGAATAGTTCCATGCTGCAGTCACCCAACCATTGTATACACGACCGGGAACCAATTGGCTACAGAACCTATAGTCTAGAACCAAGAAAATAGTCTAGAACTAATAGTCTAAAACCTGTCGTCCCTAATGGTCAAGAACTAAATAGTCTAGAACCAGTTAGAACAGAACCAAATGATAGTCCAGAAACAATATGCCAACTTACCAACAATAGAGAACTTATAGTCTACAAATAATAGTCCAGAACTAATAGTCTAGAAACAATCATCTAGATCAAACTAATAGTCTACAAATAATAGTCTGGAACGAATCCTAGATAGAACTAATCATGTAGAAATAATCGTGTAGAACCAAAAGTCTAAAAATCATCTCGAACCAATCGTTTGGCTGTAGCCTCTAGTCTAGATTCTAGACTCTACTATTAGTAGTTTAGAATATAGACTATTGAGAATATAGTCAGCACCAATAGTCTACTAGACCCAGTAGGTCCCGTACTGATACTGTACCCTAGACTTTGATGTCGTAGGCTAGCCATCGATTCTCCAGATTATCTCCGGATTTCCACATAATATATATATATTCTCATCTTACTATAAGTTATGGTTAAGTAACTTTAATGGACAGAACATCTAATTATATTGTTTATTTAAGTTTTGAGAAAGGGGCAGGCATAATAAGATTTTTCTTCTCCCTGCTCCTTTTCAGTCATGGAATGTACAAACAAATGTGTTTTGATTGTGAAGTGAATCACTTTTTTCTTTTCTATTTTCTGGAGTTGTACATGACCATGAATTAAAAATTATATATATACTCGCACAGCACATGGTTAATTCCTCTCCTCCTACCCATGTGTCTGATGACGGGCGTCTGGAGAGCTCCCGGCGAGTGTGAAGGGGGCGGGGTTTAAGCGAAGGAGAAAATTGGCGAGAGCATAAATGTGCGAGCGGCTGCTGCCCGGGAGGCCATTTCTTTTTCGGAGTGACTCGCTGTCAGATCGGCAGCGTGACTGCGGCGTGTAATTACAGCCGCGGAGAGGAGACGGCGACCGTGTGGGAACGACGCGTCTCCGCCGTGTACCTGTTAAGAGAGACTCACAGCGGGTGCAGGAGCCGCCTTTTTTAGTTTCTTATTTTGTTATAGCGACTTATAGGGCCTCCTCTTTAGAGCCACACCTGAGCTACGGTTTGAGCTTTCTAATATAGGCGTGCTTCACTTCCGTCAATTCGTTACGAATGAAGTTATTTTTGACACTAAATGGGAACATCTTATGTGTGGGCCTATACATATATCATGAGAAAGAGAGAGAGAGAGAGAACGAGACAGCCTAAAATAGAGAGAGACAGTGAGGGAGAGCATGAAATAGAGAGAGAGAGAGAGAGAGAGAGAGAGAGAGAGAGAGAGAGAGACAGACATACAGGTGTTTCATTCTTCTGCCATGTGTGTTGCGCACCATCCGCATATTTGCTCTGTTCTTTTATCGCCATTGTTAATAACTTCATACTACTGAGGACACCGTGACCACACACACACACACACACACACACACACACACACGTATAATGATGTGTGTGTGTCAGAGTGTAATGTGTGTGTGTGTGTGTGTGTGTGTATAGTGTGTGTATGTATAGTGTGTGTATGTGTGTGTGTGTGTGTGTGTGTGTGTGTGTGTGTGTGTGTGTGTGTGTGTGTGTGTGGTGTGTGTGTGTGTGTTGGAGTGTGTGTATCCCGTCGCGACACACCACACACACACACACCACACACACACACACACACACACACACCACATACCACACACACACACACACACACACATTACACACACTATACACATTACACACACACACACACACACACACACACACACATTACACTCTGACACACACACACCATTATAGTTGTCATTATTGTACATATAGCCCACTGGAGCATTCTTCATCCCAAACACATTATATACGAGGAGCTCCCGTCAACAGAGACTAGTGCTAACAGCATAACAAAATAATAATAATAATAATAATAATATAAAAGTACCACATTGCAATGGCTTTCAAAATAAAAGTGTGGCCATACTGCCAATATCATAAATGCACTCTTCGTCTGTTCATAGGTGTTGCAATGTGTACATATAAATCAACAGAAGCTGCACACCAGAGCACACACACACACACGCACACACACACGCACAGGCAGGCTCTCACACACGTGCACACATGCGAGGGGCTGAGCAGGCGGTATAAAAGGGGTCCGTCTCC
Organism: Coryphaenoides rupestris; assembly: GCA_002895965.2. Classification (NCBI taxonomy): domain Eukaryota; kingdom Metazoa; phylum Chordata; class Actinopteri; order Gadiformes; family Macrouridae; genus Coryphaenoides; species Coryphaenoides rupestris. The sequence continues at coordinate 503,484 of PIJE02000199.1, forward strand.
TCCTGTCCTCAGAGAAGAACTCTGTTGCTGTTTCATCTGGCGAGCTCAATCTCTGTTGCTGGCTGCAAGCGGCAGCCATACATCCTTTTGTCTTAAGGCGGTCGCCGGGGGGACGGCGGCGGCGATGCAACGTCGTCGGCGTACCGGGGCAGCGAGGTGACTTTGCCCCACTTCTCCACACAGAACCTGCGGGGGCCGTTGCTCCCGCGCAGCGACGCGAAGCCCTCGTAGGGAATGCTCGAGGTGCCCGTCACAAACTGGAGAGAGAGAGAGAGAGAGAGGGGGGGGAGAGAGGGGGAGAGAGGGGGAGAGAGAGAGAGGGAGAGAGGCACTCACTTATTGATGTATTCATTTCTGTTTTATTTCCACCGCTTTGGCAACTCGTTACGATGAAGGGCCAATAAAGGTTTCATGAATTGAATAGAGGGGGAGGGAGGGAGGGGGGGGAAAGGGGGGAGTTATTTTTTGGTATTGTTTTTGTAACCTAGTTTTTTAAGTTTACTTACTTACCTGTATATATTCTTTATAAGTATATTTTAGATACATTTGTACAGTGGAGAGTAGGAAGGACGGATAAAGAGCGAGTGTGTTGTGAGAACGAGTTGGTCACACACACACACACACACACACACACACACTTACACACACACACATTCTATGATCTTTCATATTCTCTTCCATGTTTCTCCCTTTCTCTTTATTCCATTGAGCTTCTTTTGTCTGATCTCTTTCTCTCCCCATACATCCTCTCTCTCTCTCTCTCTCTCTCTCTCACACACACACTCACTCACTCTCTACCTCTCTCATTGTTTCTCTCTCCCGCTCCCTCTGTAACTCTCGCTTTGCCTCTCTCTCTCTCATTGTCTCTCTTTCCCCTCAATATCTCTTTCTTTGCCTCAGTATCTCTCTCTCTCCCCCTCTCCCCCCCTCTCTCTCTCTCTCACTCTCTTTATGTCTCCCTCTCTCCCCCCCTCTCTCTCTCTCCCTCTCTCTCTCCCTCTCCCCCCCTCTCTCTCTCCCCCTCTCCCCCCCTCTCTCTCTCTCTCTTTATGTCTCTCCTCTCTCCCCCCCCCTCTCTCTCGCTCTCTCTCTCTCTCACTCTCTCTATGTCTCCCTCTCTCCCCAGTCTTTGTAAAGGCAGAGGGATTAACCTCGCCCATCGATCACCAGGCGGACAGCGATCAATCAGCTGCTGATGGATGGGCTATTGATCAGCGGCCGTGAGTTAATGTTTTCGGTTAACGAGGTTGACATCGCCCACCCTGGTGCTGTCCCATTATATGTCATTATTGTACATATAGCCCACTGGAGCATTCTTCATCCCAAACACATTATATACGAGGAGCTCCCGTCAACAGAGACTAGTGCTAACAGCATAACAAAATAATAGTAATAATAATAATAATATAAAAGTACCACATTGCAATGGCTTTCAAAATAAAAGTGTGGCCATACTGCCAATATCATAAATGCACTCTTCGTCTGTTCATAGGTGTTGCAATGTGTACATATAAATCAACAGAAGCTGCACACCAGAGCACACACACACACACGCACACACACACGCACAGGCAGGCTCTCACACACGTGCACACATGCGAGGGGCTGAGCAGGCGGTATAAAAGGGGTCCGTCTCCTCCTGTCCTCAGAGAAGAACTCTGTTGCTGTTTCATCTGGCGAGCTCAATCTCTGTTGCTGGTTTCAAGGTAGGAAACATCCGTCTCCTTTGCCTCCTCCTTCTGATATCTTCTCATCGTGGGGCTTTTATTGTTGTTTAATTCATGGAGAATTACTATGGGGAGGTCGATATGTTCATTTATGTACCGTTGAAGGTTGAGACAATACTTTGTATTGGCGAGGAATTAACTAATTTCTGGTGGAAATTATTAAATGGTCATTGTAATATTTAGATTTTGGTTGACTGAGCATCTTTGATACGTTTTTTTTGCTGTCTCTGTATCACAACTTAATTCCCAGTGACTCCTACATTTAATCTGGAAAAATAAGAAATCACTTTACTCTGACTAGAATAGTAGGTTACTTGTACAGCTGAAATTGGGTCATCATTTTTAATTTACATTTGTATCATTCTGTTGTTTTCCATATTGTTTTTATTGTACTGTATCGCTATGTAACCTGGCACAGGAATTTCCTTCGGGATAAATAAAGTTCTATTCTATTCTATTCTATTCTAATAAGATATGAATTTTGAATATAACGTATCAAAGATACACTGTTGCATGGGGAACACAGTGTCAGGGGCCAGAAATAAAAAATATGAATAAGCAATGATTTATAGATATCCCTTCATTAATTACAGTTACACTAACACTAACTAATTATAAAATATAGATCATACAACATAAAAAAAAGTGTGGCTTCAGACTTCAATTGAATCATTTGAAGCGATGCTCAAATATTCCCGACTTGACATCGTTGTGCCCCCCTGCCTCTCCCCGTCTGTCTGTCTGTCTGTCTGTCTCCCAGATGACTGTGGGAGTGTGTGTGTGTGTGCTGCTGGCGGCTCTGTGTACCAGCTGCCTGGGACTGCCCCTCGCCTCCCGGCCCGCGACCGGCGACCGACGTGCCGTCCTCGCCTCCGCCGCTGCCTCTGAAGGTGACCGGGTTCCAGGTCCAGATCTGTAGCCCACAACAACACCAACACCACCACCACGACACATGGGTTCACCAAAGCTGTGCTTGTGATAAGTGTGTTTGTTTCAATCTTTCCTTCTTTATGCCTTTCTTTCTTTCTTTCTATCTTTCTTTCTTTCTTTGGACACCAGCTCTCCGCAAGACCCCCAGCTTGTTCGAGCCCCGGGTACGACACAGCCGCTCCGCCCCCCAGATGAACGCGGATCAGGGAGACCTCCGAGCCAACCTCAACCAATTGCTGGCCAGACTCATCTCTTCCCGGAAAGGTGTGTGTGTCTGTGTGTGTGTGTGTGTGTTGAGTGTGTTGGGTGTGTGTGTGTGTGTGTGTGTGTGTGTGTGTGTGTGTGCGTGTGCATATGTGTGTGCGTGTTTATGCGTCTAAAAGGGCGTGTGAAGACAGAGTGTGTTGGCATGGCATGCACAGTAAGTGATGAGGACATCTCCACATGCAAATGCTTTTTATTCCTTTCCGTTTCCCTTTTTTTTCCCAGTGTGGCCAATTAGTGGGACCGTGGCAGGGGCTTGTTTGTGGCGAGTTAGCGGCTACAGAAAGCCTTTTGTGGTTTGAGAGTGAGCTTTCGAGGCTACGCTAGCATCCGGCCATCTCTTGCGTTCTCTGACTTGTTGAGTATCACTTGATCTCAGGCCGACTTCTCGTCAGTGATATCCCGATGCCACTGATTGGGTCTGAACCGTGAAGCGCAGTGCATATGTCTTTTGCCTTTAGCGTTGAAACTATGATGTATTTGCATGTGACCCGTCTGCACAGTAACGTGTGGACACAGACACACACACACACACACACACACACACACACACACACACACACACACACACACACACACACACACACACACACACACACACACACACACACACACACACACACACACACACACACACACACACACACTACCATGAAATGATATTCACAACAGGATGGAAGCAACACTTTTAGGACACAGCCTAGGGACATGTGATTCACACACACAGACACACAGACACACACACACCACACACACTTTTGAAAGATACATTTAGATGTTCAGATATGGTTATGGATTACGACGTCACAACATGTGTTCATACGGGTTGTCGTACTACAAATACAAATGAGAGAAGGCACATTTTGACAGGTTAAAAAAGATCATGATGATTTGAACGCACATTCAAACAAGTGTAGGAAAGTTGTTTGCAATAGCTGGAGAGGACGACTTGAGCTCATGTTAATGATGCCATCTCTTCCGCCCGACTTGTTCTTTTCGCTTTTCTGCGTGAGCGTGGGTTCCCAGGTGGGTGTGTGTGTGTGTGGTGCGCCACGTGTTGTGAGTGTGTGTGTGTGTGTGTGTGTGTGTGTGTGTGTGTGTGTGTGTGTGTGTCCGTGCACGGTTCACGCTGGGCTGTGTGTAGGAGGTGTGGCGTCTGATCCAGCCTTCTCACCACCACACCAGGGAATCGAGAAATCTGCGTTTGCTTGTCTGTGTGGGAGGAGGAGGAGGAGGAGGAGGAGGGGAGGAGGGGAGGGGGGGGGGGCGGGGTGGTGAGCAAAATGAACATCTCGATTGCAGTGCAAAGTGCAATTGATTACCAAAGTGTTGGGAGCCTGGCAACACTCAAAACACACACACACACATAATTTTAAGGATTGGAGGTTGCAGGATTTGCTCTTGCTCTTGTCCATCACTCTGTGGATACGCGTGTGCGCACACACACACACACACACACACACACACACACACAACCACAGACACACACACACACATATGCATGGAACACGCATGCGCACAGCTCGATGTGCAAATGTACAAAAATGTTAATCTGCACACGAGGAAAGCTAATTAAGTGGTGAGCAAATAGCAGGTTGTCAGACTGAAGTCCATCTGCTGCTGGAATGTCCTCACAGTGTGTGTGTGTGTGTGTGTGTGTGTGTGTGTGTGTGTGTGTGTGAGTGTGTGTGTGTGTGTGTGCATGTGCGTGATGTTTCTATTACAGATTTTTTTCACTAAAAACTCTTCAGAAATCCTCTCGTCAGCGAGAAACTCTTATAATTCATTGCTTGTTTTTCATGTCCGAAATTTAACAATCGAGGTATTTAAACCAACAATTTATCTTGGTTGTTCTTATGATTAAACTCAGTTTAAAATAGCGGATGACCACTTCAGTTGATTCATTCACATGTGTCCACCTAATTTCATTTCATTTAGAAAATAGTTCTGCAAAGGATTATTTTGTGACTGATTTGGGGGCTCACTGAATGGGACTAGTTCATGCACAACGATCAGCATGTTCCACCGCTGATTCGATTTGCTGGACTTAACACAAAAATAAGTGAAAGGGGGGCCTGCGTTGCCCTCCGTGCTTCCGTCCCGGAGACCTTTGGCAGAAACAATTTCACGAGTTTGTTCGTGTTTTCTCATTTGCCAAGTAGAACTGGAACTTTGCCGCTTCAAATCAGAGCCGAACTCGAACTTTGCCACTTCAAATCAGAGCCGTCTGTCTGTGAAGCAACCGACGCCAGGGGCTGGAAGAGGGGAGTTGGGGGGGCGCTGAAGCTTCTGTACACACACCATCTCACCGGGCTGCTGCAGAGAGCAGGGGAAGAATACTAATTTAATTTGTATGCTTTTTCTCTCCCACAAATCTCTCAAACCTTTCTCTATTGGCAAACGATCATACGCACACACACACACACACACACACACACCACACACAACACACACACACACACACTCACACGCTCCTCTCGCTAGGCTCGGTGCGGAGGGACTCGGCGGCGAGCACCCGGTCCGGGGGCGGCGGGCTGTCGGCCCACCGGATAAAGGACCGGGACTACGTGGGCTGGCTGGACTTCGGCCGCCGCAGCGCCGAGGAGTACGAGTACTCCTCCTAATGATGACCTCCTGACACCAGGGGGCGCTAGGGGGCGGGTGGTGGTCGTGGTGGTGGGGGTGGATGGGATGGGGGGGTGGAGTGGAGGTGAAATCAGCAAATTTTCTGTGTCATTTCACAATAAGAGTCTATTTATGCCGTATTTGTTTGTACATTTGTTTGTAAAACTATGATAATGCAATATATAAAGATATATATATATATTCACGTATGGCACATTTTGCAGAAAAGGCTTTTACTTGGTTTCTCTCCTGTTTGTTCGTTTTTATGTTTTTAACAGTTTTTTCTGATTCATTTGTAATTTTTTTGGCATTTTTGGGTGGAATGGGTTGCCGTTGGGTCAGGATCTGTTCGGACTGACGTGGATGAATAAAGATTATACATCAACCTTTTATCTTGTCCCTGGGATTTGCATACTTAAAATGAATAATTGATGTGCGTTCACACAGTGAAATGTCTCTCAACTGTTTCACCGCGCTTGCACACAACGTTCGTGTGTTGAACGAAAGTGCTTTTAGACAAATGCGTCAAAGTGTATTATCATTACACACGGGAATATATGTGCAATGTGTTCATTAGTACACTGTAAAGTCTATAGCCTACTTAACACACATAATATCCGCATTAGTAATGATGTATTATACTATATTCACACATCTTGTTGAATAACAGAGACTTAACAACCAGCCAATACTAACAATTCACCAAAACAAAACATTTTTTAAATATAGAACACAGAAATGTTGTTTGCAAGCGTGGTGAATCTTGAACTCGAACTTTGACTGTTCATTTGCAGACTTGATTGTTCATCCTTGGATCATGTTTGGAACATGCTTATCTTTTAAATGACCAAACATTAGGAAAGAATCTCATTAAATCTGTACCTTACACTTTAAAGCACCTGGAGACTGTGTGTCTTGCCTTTAATACACACACCCACCATGCATTTTCCCCCTGTAGCTAGCTAGAGCAGGCACCATTAAGTTCACTGGCCCAGCAATGATTTGACCAACAGGCTTTAGCCTTCAATTAGACGGAGCTAAGTTAATTATGCCGATGAAATGAAGCGTGTGAATGCAGACTGTCACAACGCTGGGTTATAAAGAGCTCAGTACATTGAGCTGTCAAAGATAAGATGACAGGCGAGAGACGGTGGAGGGAAGTGGTGATTCGTCTTCCGTAGGTGAGAGAAAACTGATCTGAGCATATAAAAGATCCTGTTTTGACGAGGTGGCCAGCTTGGGGAGGCTAGTGAAGAGGCCAGTGGGGAGGCTAGTGAAGAGACCAGTGGGGAGGCCGGTGGGGAGGCTAGTGAAGAGGTCAGTGGGGAGGCCACTGGCCTCCCCACTGGTCTCTTCACTAGCCTCCCCACTGGCCTCTTCACTAGCCTCCCCACTGGCCTCTTCACTAGCCTCCCCACTGGCCTCCCCACCGGCCTCCCCACCGGCCTGCCCACCGGACTCCCTACCGGCCTCCCCACCGGCCTCTTCACCGGCCTCCCCACCGGCCTCTTCACTGGCCTCCCCACTGGCCTCTTCACCGGCCTGCCCACTGGCCTCTTCACTAGCCTCCCCACTGGCCTCTTCACTGGCCTCTTCACTGGCCTCCCCACTAGCCTCCCCACTGGCCTCCCCACTGGCCTCTTCACTAGCCTCCCCACTGGCCTCCCCACTGGCCTCCCCACTGGCCTCTTCACTAGACTCCCCACTGGCCTCCCCACTGGCCTCTTCACTGGCCTCTTCACTGGCCTGCCCACCGGCCTCTTCACTAGCTTCCCCACTGGCCTCACCACTGGCCTCTTCACCGGCCTCTTCACTAGCCTCCCCACTGGCCTCTTCACCGGCCTCTTCACTAGCCTCCCCACTGGCCTCCCCGCCTCTTCACTAGCCTCCCCACTGGCCTCTTCACCACTGGCCTCTTCACTAGCCTCCCCACTGGCCTCACCGGCCTCTTCACCAGCCTCCCACTGGCCTCCCCACCGGCCTCTTCACTAGCCTCCCCACCGGCCTCCCACCGGACTCCCACCGGCCCCCCACCGGCCTGCCCACCGGCCTCTTCACCGGCCTCCCCACGGCCTCTTCACTGGCCTCCCCACTGGCTTCACCGCCTGCCCACTGGCCTCTTCACTAGCCTCCCCACTGGCCTCACCGGCCTCTTCACCGGCCTCCACCGGCCTGCCCACTGGCCTCCCACTGGCCTCCACCGGCCTGCCCACCGGCTCCCACTGGCTCCCCACTGGCCTCCCCACTGGCCTCTTCACTAGCCTCCCCACTGGCCTCCCCACTGGCCTCCCCACTGGCCTCCCCACTGGTCTCTTCACTAGCCTCCCCACTGGCCTCCCCACTGGCCTCCCCACTGGCCTCCCCACTGGCCTCCCCACTGGCCTCCCCACTGGCCTCTTCACTAGCCTCCCCACTGGCCTCTTCACCGGCCTCTCTTCACTAGCCTCCCCACTGGCCTCCCCACTGGCCTCTTCACTAGCCTCCCCACTGGCCTCCCCACTGGCCTCTTCACTAGCCTCCCCACCGGCCTCCCCACTGGTCTCTTCACTAGCCTCCCCACTGCCCTCTTCACCGGCCTGCCCACTGGCCTCTTCACTAGCCTCCCCACTGGCCTCCCCACTGGCCTCTTCACTAGCCTCCCCACTGGCCTCCCCACTGGCCTCTTCACTAGCCTCCCCTGCACGCGGCTGGTGGGCTGATCTATCCGCCGTACACCTGTGTGGACACTCCCACTTGTGACATCATAAGCCGGAGGTATAATAGGAGCCGCCATATGTGTGAAAAGGCTGCTCCGAGTAGGCAAATATGTAGGTGGAAACGAAGCCATCCGGTTTGTTTTTATTTTGTTTTGATTATTCAAAACACCCGCAAAGGTAATACATTAATCTTATTGTGTCGTTTATATTTATATCGTTTCTTAAATATATTTTTTATATTTGTGGAAGTGGGATCGGATAGGCCTGGTTCACATTGTCGTCATGTGTAAAAATGTCAAATCATGTCATTAGAAAAATTAATTCACAGCTGATGCATACATTGTGCACACACGTTGAGTACGATATTTTGGGGAATTGGGAGCTTGTTTGTTATTTAAAATACAACGTCAATCATCAAACCATTGTCTGTCGTTTGTAACGAGGAAACCATTGTGTGTCGATCGCGAAGGTCTAATTATTAGGTCTATAGGAGAGGACCGAATGAAGGAATCGATTGGCTAAAAATTTCAACCAGCAGGTGGTGTCTGGGGGGAATGTTTCGACATAATAATATGTATGTTTCTTCTCCATGTCTCCACTGGTCTTTCTTCTCAAACTTATTTTACTCTCTCTCTCACCTCTCCATATCCCTCTCTCTCTCATTTGTCTCCATCTCTCTCTCCCTCCCCCCCCTCTCTCTCCAGCTCTAACCTGGGCTGGATTAATCTGACAATGACAATTTTATTCACCCATTATCAGAGCAGACGTGTCATGAGCCGTTCATTATCAGCCGTTTATTAAAGACCCTGGCGTAATTATGATTTGCTCTATCGCACGCCCTGCTGTAGGCCCGTCCAATAACCTCAGAATGTCACTATGGCAGCCAGTGATGGACAATCTACAACAAATTAATACTAATTGTATTACAAGGGTGACGTTGTTAATGCTCTGATAACCTCAATTAGGGCCCTCATCTTGTGATTCAAATCAGTGTCATCCACAAGATGGCTGCCTGGGAACAAGAGAAGGGATGTCGTCTCTACGGCAAGAGGTTCTCGAGTGGTTGGTCATGTTAATGATTTGAAAATGAATAAATAAATAAATTACACATTTTGGATTCAATGCACATTGCCAGTAAGTAGTATGTGAGGGTTTGTGGACAAAACCACCATCCAAGATGGACATTGGATATGAGATAATTACAAGTAAGCCTCGACCTTTGCTAAACATTCACTGAAAGGCCAAAATTAGCTGTGAAGGCTTGTATAAATTGCCTATACCTCAGCTTCCAATTCTGATATCACCGTTGTTCCATTGATATCAATACACCAACGGTACGACATCAGAATGATCAGTGTCCATGACGAAGATTCAGCACTAGGAATGAGATCGCTTGGATCCATGGAGTCAACAGGTTGGTCTGGATCTGTAACGTTCCACATCGATACAACTAAACCAATCACCTCATCCACTCCATGAAAGTATCCATATAACCACTCTGTTTAAAATGCGGCACACACAAATGTGGACACAAGCACAATAAGGACCTTCAAGCACACACACACACACGTACACTCACGCGCGTGCACACACGCACACTCACATGCATCCAAGCAACTTCAAGTATATTGAAACACACACACACACACAAACATATGAGTCCAGGGGCTGAAAGGTCGCCAGTCTAAGTTTGAGTCCATTCTCAAGTATGCTCATGGAAATTTCAAGTTTGTGAATTTGTGATTCAAGTGGAGGCCAGGTCCAAGCCAGACACTTGAATGTACAGCACAAACACACAAACACACACGCAAGATGCACACACACACTCAAGCTGTTTTTTTTTTTCTTCCTTTACTCCTGGGGCATCCGAGGCCAATTCTCTGAATTATTCACCAAGCCCACTTTGTTCATCGATCTCTTCGTGTATCTTCCTCATCTCCTTTACTTGCTCACGCTCTCTCTCTCTCTCTCTCTCTCTCTCTCTCTCTCTCTCTCTCTCTCTCTCTCTCACACACAAACGGGCACATGATACTGGCAGTATAATGCATTGCTTCATCTAAATTCACCACCATTGTGGGTTTTGCCAAAATGGATCCCTCTGCACTATATGGAGTAGCGTTGTTGTTGATGTAGCTCAAGCACATTTAAATGTTAAATCAGAAATGTATGCTAAATTATGTAAAACCATATTGGGCAGAGTGTTCAAGTAGGGAATTGTTGACACGTCTATTGATTACTAATAGGCTAGAGGCCAAAGGGTTAACATATGCAGAGGCAGAAGCAATATTAATGTTTACCCTCCCCACCGGCCTCCTCACCGGCCTCCCCACTGGCCTTCCCACTGGCCTCCCCACTTGTCTCTTCACTAGCCTCCCCACTGGCCTCTTCACTAGCCTCCCCACTGGCCTCCCCACTGGTCTCTTCATTAGACTCCCCACTGGCCTCCCCACTGCCCTCTTCACCGGCCTGCCCACCGGCCTCTTCACTAGCCTCCCCACTGGCCTCACCACTGGCCTCTTCACCGGCCTCTTCACTAGCCTCCCCACTGGCCTCTTCACCCGGCCTCTTCCCAGCTAGCCTCCCCACTGGCCTCCCCACTGGCCTCTTCACTAGCCTCCCCACTGGCCTCCCCACTGGCCTCTTCACCGGCCTCCCCACTGGCCTCCTCACTAGCCTCCCCACTGGCCTCTTCACTAGCCTCCCCACTGGCCTCCCCACCGGCCTCCCCACCGGCCTGCCCACCGGACTCCCTACCGGACTCCCCACCGGCCTCTTCACCGGCCTCCCCACCGGCCTCTTCACTAGCCTCCCCACTGGCCTCTTCACCGGCCTCCCCACTGGCCTCTTCACTAGCCTCCCCACTGGCCTCTTCACTGGCCTCTTCACCGGCCTCTTCACCGGCCTGCCCACCGGCCTCCCCACCGGCCTGCCCACTGGCCTCCCCACTGGCCTCTTCACTAGCCTCCCCACTGGCCTCCCCACTGGCCTCCCCACTGGTCTCTTCACTAGACTCCCCACTGGCCTCCCCACTGGCCTCTTCACTGGCCTCTTCACTGGCCTGCCCACCGGCCTCTTCACTAGCTTCCCCACTGGCCTCACCACTGGCCTCTTCACCGGCCTCTTCACTAGCCTCCCCACTGGCCTCTTCACCGGCCTCTTCACTAGCCTCCCCACTGGCCTCCCCACTGGCCTCTTCACTAGCCTCCCCACTGGCCTCTTCACCGGCCTCTTCACCAGCCTCCCCACTGGCCTCCCCACTGGCCTCTTCACTAGCCTCCCCACCGGCCTGCCCACCGGACTCCCTACCGGACTCCCCACCAGCCTGCCCACCGGCCTCTTCACCGGCCTCCCCAACGGCCTCTTCACTGGCCTCCCCACTGGTCTCTTCACCGGCCTGCCCACTGGCCTCTTCACTAGCCTCCCCACTGGCCTCTTCACCGGCCTCTTCACCGGCCTGCCCACCGGCCTGCCCAACGGCCTGCCCACTGGCCTCCCTACCGGCCTGCCCACCGGACTCCCCACCGGACTCCCCACCGGCCTCCCCACTGGCCTCTTCACTAGCCTCCCCACTGGCCTCCCCACTGGCCTCCCCACTGGCCTCCCCACTGGTCTCTTCACTAGACTCCCCACTGGCCTCCCCACTGGCCTCCCCACTGGCCTCCCCACTGGCCTCTTCACTGGCCTCTTCACCGGCCTCTTCACTAGCCTCCCCACTGGCCTCTTCACCGGCCTCTTCACCAGCCTCCCCACTGGCCTCCCCACCGGCCTCTTCACTAGCCCCCCCACTGGCCTCCCCACTGACCTCTTCACTAGCCTCCCCACCGGCCTCCCCACTGGTCTCTTCACTAGCCTCCCCACTGCCCTCTTCACCGGCCTGCCCACTGGCCTCTTCACTAGCCTCCCCACTGGCCTCCCCACTGGCCTCTTCACTAGCCTCCCCACTGGCCTCCCCACTGGCCTCCCCACTGGTCTCTTCACTAGACTCCCCACTGGCCTCCCCACTGGCCTCCCCACTGGCCTCCCCACTGGCCTCTTCACCGGCCTCTTCACTAGACTACCCACTGGCCTCTTCACCGGCCTCTTCACTAGCCTCCCCACTAGCCTCCCCACTGGCCTCCCCACTGGCCTCTTCACTAGCCTCCCCACTGGCCTCCCCACTGGCCTCCCCACTGGCCTCCCCACTGGGCTCTTCACCGGCCTCTTCACTAGACTACCCACTGGCCTCTTCACCGGCCTCTTCACTAGCCTCCCCACTGGCCTCCCCACTGGCCTCTTCACTAGCCTCCCCACCGGCCTCCCCACTGGTCTCTTCACTAGCCTCCCCACTGGCCTCTCCACTAGCCTCCCCACTGGCCTCCCCACTGGCCTCCCCACCAGCCTCCCCACCGGCCTGCCCACCGGACTCCCTACCGGACTCCCCACCGGCCTGCCCACCGGCCTGCCCACCGGCCTGCCCACCGGCCTCTTCACCGGCCTCCCCACCGGCCTCTTCACCGGCCTGCCCACTGGCCTCTTCACTAGCCTCCCCACTGGCCTCCCCACTGGCCTCTTCACTAGCCTCCCCACTGGCCTCCCCACTGGCCTCTTCACTAGACTCCCCACTGGCCTCCCCACTGGCCTCTTCACCGGTCTCTTCACTAGCCTCCCCACTGGCCTCTTCACCGGCCTCTTCACTGGCCTCCCCACTGGCCTCCCCACTGGCCTCTTCACTGGTCTCTTCACTAGCCTCCCCACTGGCCTCGTCACTAGCCTCCCCACTGGCCTCTTCACTAGCCTCCCCACTGGCCTCCCCACTGGCCTCTTCACTAGCCTCCCCACGGGCCTCCCCACTGGCCTCCCCACTGGTCTCTTCACTAGACTCCCCACTGGCCTCCCCACTGGCCTCTTCACCGGCCTCTTCACTAGCCTCCCCACTGGCCTCTTCACCGGCCTCTTTACTAGCCTCCCCACTGGCCTCCCCACTGGCCTCTTCACTAGCCTCCCCACCGGCCTCCCCACTGGTCTCTTCACTAGCCTCCCCACTGGCCTCTTCACTAGCCTCCCCACTGGCCTCTTCACTAGCCTCCCCACTGGCCTCCCCACCGGCCTGCCCACCGGCCTGCCCACCGGCCTCTTCACCGGCCTCCCCACCGGCCTCTTCACCAGCCTCCCCACTGGCCTCCCCACCGGCCTCTTCACCAGCCTCCCCACCGGACTCCCTACCGGCCTGTCCACCGGCCTGCCCACCGGCCTGCCCACCGGCCTGCCCACCGGCCTGCCCACCGGCCTCTTCACCGGCCTCCCCACCGGCCTCTTCACCGGCCTCCCCACCGGCCTCTTCACCGGCCTGCCCACTGGCCTCTTCACTAGCCTCCCCACTGGCCTCCCCACTGGCCTCTTCACTAGCCTCCCCACTGGCCTCCCCACTGGCCTCTTCACTAGACTCCCCACTGGCCTCCCCACTGGCCTCCCCACTGGCCTCCCCACTGGCCTCTTCACCGGCCTCTTCACTAGCCTCCCCACTGGCCTCTTCACCGGCCTCTTCACCAGCCTCCCCACTGGCCTCCCCACTGGCCTCTTCACTGGTCTCTTCACTAGCCTCCCCACTGGCCTCTTCACTAGCCTCCCCACTGGCCCTCACACTAGCATCTTCACTAGCCTCCCCACTGGCCCTCACACTAGCATCTTCACTAGCCTCCCCACTGGTCTCCCCACTGGCCTCCCCAACTGGCCTCCCCACTGGCCTCCCCACTGGCCTCTTCACTAGCCTCCCCACTGGCCTCCCCACTGGCCTCTTCACTAGCCTAATATTTAATAGAAATTGGTTAGTGTTGGCAATCGGGGGTAAGTGTTTGTCTTACGGTTACTTTTAGTAACAAGGTTAGTAACAATGTAACTAACCTTGTTACTGAACTAAATGTTAGTCACCGGGTCCCAAGCTGGCCACCTCGTCAAAACAGCCTCCCCACTGGCCTCTTCACTAGCCTCCCCACTGGCCTCCCCACTGGCCTCTTCACTGGCCTCCCCACCAGCCTGCCCACTGGACTCCCTACCGGACTCCCTAGCGGACTCCCCACCGGCCTGCCCACCAGCCTGCCCACCGGCCTGCCCACCGGCCTCTTCACCGGCCTCCCCACCGGCCTCTTCACCGGCCTCCCCACCGGCCTCTTCACCGGCCTCCCCACCGGCCTCTTCACCGGCCTGCCCACTGGCCTCTTCACTAGCCTCCCCACTGGCCTCCCCACTGGCCTCTTCACTAGCCTCCCCACTGGCCTCCCCACTGGCCTCTTCACTAGACTCCCCACTGGCCTCCCCACTGGCCTCTTCACCGGCCTCTTCACTAGCCTCCCCACTGGCCTCTTCACCGGCCTCTTCACTAGCCTCCCCACTGGCCTCCCCACTGGCCTCTTCACTAGCCTCCCCACTGGCCTCTTCACTAGGCCTCCCCACTGGCCTCCCGGCCTCGGGGAGGCTAGTGAAGAGGCCAGTGGGGAGGCCAGTGGGGAGGCTAGTGAAGAGGCCAGTGGGGAGGCCAGTGGGGAGGCTAGTGAAGAGGCCAGTGGGGAGGCCAGTGGGGAGGCTGGTGAAGAGGCCGGTGAAGAGGCCAGTGGGGAGGCTAGTGAAGAGGCCGGTGAAGAGGCCAGTGGTGAGGCCAGTGGGGAGGCTAGTGAAGAGGCCGGTGGGCAGGCCGGTGAAGAGGGCAGTGGGGAGGCCAGTGGGGAGTCTAATGAAGAGACCCAGTGGGGAGGCCAGTGGGGAGGCTAGTGAGAGGCCAGTGGGGAGGCTAGTGAAGAGGACAAGTGGGGAGGCCAGTGGGAAGGCCAGTGGGGAGGCCGGTGAGGAGGCCGGTGGGGAGGGTAAACATTAATATTGCTTCTGCCTCTGCATTATGTTAACCCTTTGGCCTCTAGCCTATTTAGTAATCAATAGACGTGTCAAACAATTTCCCTACTTGAACCACTCTGCCCAATATGGTTTTACATAATTTAGCATTACATTTCTGATTTAACATTTAAATGTGCTTGAGCTACATCAACAACAACGCTACTCCATATAGTGCAGAGGGATCCATTTTGGCAAAACCCACAATGGTGGGTGAATTTAGATGAAGCAATGCATTATACTGCCAGTATCATGTGCCCGTTTGTGTGTGAGAGAGAGAGAGAGAGAGAGAGAGAGAGAGAGAGAGAGTGAGAGAGAGAGAGAGAGAGAGCGTGAGCAAGTAAAGGAGATGAGGAAGATACACGAAGAGATCGATGAACAAAGTGGGCTTGGTGAATAATTCAGAGAATTGGCCTCGGATGCCCCAGGAGTAAAGGAAGAAAAAAAAAAAACAGCTTGAGTGTGTGTGTGCATCTTGCGTGTGTGTTTGTGTGTTTGTGCTGTACATTCAAGTGTCTGGCTTGGACCTGGCCTCCACTTGAATCACAAATTCACAAACTTGAAATTTCCATGAGCATACTTGAGAATGGACTCAAACTTAGACTGGCGACCTTTCAGCCCCTGGACTCATATGTTTGTGTGTGTGTGTGTGTTTCAATATACTTGAAGTTGCTTGGATGCATGTGAGTGTGCGTGTGTGCACGCGCGTGAGTGTACGTGTGTGTGTGTGTGCTTGAAGGTCCTTATTGTGCTTGTGTCCACATTTGTGTGTGCCGCATTTTAAACAGAGTGGTTATATGGATACTTTCATGGAGTGGATGAGGTGATTGGTTTAGTTGTATCGATGTGGAACGTTACAGATCCAGACCAACCTGTTGACTCCATGGATCCAAGCGATCTCATTCCTAGTGCTGAATCTTCGTCATGGACACTGAGCATTCTGATGTCGTACCGTTGGTGTATTGATATCAATGGAACAACGGTGATATCAGAATTGGAAGCTGAGGTATAGGCAATTTATACAAGCCTTCACAGCTAATTTTGGCCTTTCAGTGAATGTTTAGCAAAGGTCGAGGCTTACTTGTAATTATCTCATATCCAATGTCCATCTTGGATGGTGGTTTTTGTCCACAAACCCTCACATACTACTTACTGGCAATGTGCATTGAATCCAAAATGTGTAATTTATTTATTTATTCATTTTCAAATCATTAACATGACCAACCACTCGAGAACCTCTTGCCGTAGAGACGACATCCCTTCTCTTGTTCCCAGGCAGCCATCTTGTGGATGACACTGATTTGAATCACAAGATGAGGGCCCTAATTGAGGTTATCAGAGCATTAACAACGTCACCCTTGTAATACAATTAGTATTAATTTGTTGTAGATTGTCCATCACTGGCTGCCATAGTGACATTCTGAGGTTATTGGACGGGCCTACAGCAGGGCGTGCGATAGAGCAAATCATAATTACGCCAGGGTCTTTAATAAACGGCTGATAATGAACGGCTCATGACACGTCTGCTCTGATAATGGGTGAATAAAATTGTCATTGTCAGATTAATCCAGCCAGGTTAGAGCTGGAGAGAGAGGGGGGGAGGGAGAGAGAGATGGAGACAAATGAGAGAGAGAGGGATATGGAGAGGTGAGAGAGAGAGTAAAATAAGTTTGAGAAGAAAGACCAGTGGAGACATGGAGAAGAAACATACATATTATTATGTCGAAACATTCCCCCCAGACACCACCTGCTGGTTGAAATTTTTAGCCAATCGATTCCTTCATTCGGTCCTCTCCTATAGACCTAATAATTAGACCTTCGCGATCGACACACAATGGTTTCCTCGTTACAAAACGACAGACAATGGTTTGATGATTGACGTTGTATTTTAAATAACAAACAAGCTCCCAATTCCCCAAAATATCGTACTCAACGTGTGTGCACAATGTATGCATCAGCTGTGAATTAATTTTTCTAATGACATGATTTGACATTTTTACACATGACGACAATGTGAACCAGGCCTATCCGATCCCACTTCCACAAATATAAAAAATATATTTAAGAAACGATATAAATATAAACGACACAATAAGATTAATGTATTACCTTTGCGGGTGTTTTGAATAATCAAAACAAAATAAAAACAAACCGGATGGCTTCGTTTCCACCTACATATTTGCCTACTCGGAGCAGCCTTTTCACACATATGGCGGCTCCTATTATACCTCCGGCTTATGATGTCACAAGTGGGAGTGTCCACACAGGTGTACGGCGGATAGATCAGCCCACCAGCCTACCTCGTGGACTGCAGCTGCAACTGGTAGGCTGATCTATCCGGCAGCATCCACATCCACGGTAAGACACATCCATATTCCATTGATGGCCGATATTACGGTCTTTCACCAACACAACCAGAGTGAGGAAATGGCCAGAGAGAAGGTTTTTGTTGTTGTTGCATTTAACTCATCGCCGTGGTTTCCCGTATCCATGCACACAAGCCCCTCTTTACAAGCCGTGGTCACGTTGCGTAATAGATCTCTGGAGTCAGTCCAACCGCCACACAGAGACAGAGAGACACAGAGACAGAAACACAGAGAGAGACACAGAGAGAGACACAGAGAGACAGACAGAGAGAGAGACGACCAGAGAGAGACAGACAGAGAGAGAGAGACACAGAGACACAAGACAGAGAAGAGAGCACAGAGACAGAACATGAGAGAGAGAAGAACAAGAGACACAGACAGAGGAGAGAGACAGACAGACAGACAGAACAGACAGACAGACACAGACAGACAGACAGACAGAGACACGGACAGAAGAGAAGAGAGACCACAGAGACCAGACAGAGAGACACCAGGCAGACAGACAGGAGACAGACAGACAGACGACAGAGAGAGCGAGAAGATGATGAGATAAGGGGTTGAGAGTGTGGGCAGGGCGTGGCGACAGCAAGATAAATAGAGAGAAATATAGAAAGGGAGACGAGATACATATTTTACTACGATGATGCAACTATGTTTACAATGTCACATACTGACTATCATTATGTTAACAACATAATGATAGTCAGTATGATAGTCAGGCCTTTTAGTATTGATTCAAAATGGCTTTGAATAAATGTATACACATTGAAATGGTAGAGAGATCAAGAGAGACTAGAGAGGGTAAGAATGAGAGAAAGGCATGAGGCACAGCGATAGAGCATCTGACCTCATCAATCGACTTGAAATCCTTTTTTAATTGCTTCGTAACCTCGCAGGTGAAGAAAGGCCGGTTCAAGTGCTACACAAACTGCAAATCCCCAATGTACATATGTGATTTAAAAAAACATTAAATGGTAATTCTCTGCATTGGTATGCATATGCAGTCAGGGTGAAACGTTTCAGGATTCGGTGTCTCTCAGATGTCACGGTTCGGCACGGTTTAGATACGTCCACAAAATAAATGCCTACAATTTTACACACTTGTATTGCTATTTCTATATATTATTATAATAAACAACAGTGAACAACATGGATAGCTTGGATTCCAGTAGCACATGGAAACATAAAACCCAAAACAGTAGTGTCTGCTTTATGATATATAATATAAAATAATAATTTAAAAAACATTTCAAGAAAGAATGCACAGATCAGCAGCATATGGCAAACTTAAGTCACACAGCAGTGCCCTGAACAAAATAGGACCACTTAAAACGATTAGTCTATCAACATGAAATCAAAGTGTGACTCGGCTTTGTGTCTCCCAGTCTGCCACAATTAAATTAATAGCTCTCTCTTTACACGCCAGATGGTTAGTTTCACAGAACCATCTGGGAAGTCGTCATTGGCAACTGTTTGGAAAATGGCTGGCACAAAAGAATACATGACTGACTGTCTCAGTTTCTTCTATCTGTCATCACACCTAAGCCACGCCCCTAGCTGACAGTAGGATGCCGATTGGTCCGAACCACTGGTGGTTTGGACACAAACGGAAAGCTTGAAAACTGGCAAGACCGATCTCAACAGAGTAATTGAAAGTGAACTCGACTAGGCCAGCTCCCTGTAGCTCTAGACCAGGGGTCGGCAACCCAAGGGGTCGGCAACCCAAGAAAGAAAATAGAGATTTGAATTCAGCGTGGACAGATTCATTTGCTTTCACTACTAACGATGCAGGCTTACAACAAACTGGCCTATGTTTACTCGTTTTATATGTTCTATATGTTTATACTTATTATACTCGTTCTATGTTTTATTTATGTCAAAGTGGGCTACTTTTTATTTTGATAAATTTCCCACAAAAAATGGAAGGACTAAAATAGACCTGCATGGTTCTGTGTTCATAAGAGTTTGAGGTTTTCGTACGTTAGAACAGCAATAAAATGGTCTTCAACAGTTTTCTCTTTGCTGTTTTATAATTTCATAAATGCAACGAACTATAGTTCTTTTACAGTGTGTCACAAATTCTCTTTGAAATGAAAATATTGTTGTAAAAAAGAAGAAACGAAAAATAATAGATGCATACTAGAAATAAGCTTTTGAATAAATTCCAATCCCTCTGTATATATAGTTACTATATATAATCGTTATACACTGTGTTATCTTCATTTTAAGGGTAAAATAGGTTTTGCGGCTCCAGAAGAATTTTATTTTGTGGGAGAGGGGCCAAAATGGCTCTTTTGATAGTAAAGGTTGCCGATCCCTGCTCTAGACGATCGCCAACTGTGCAATCTGTAGTTAGCGCAGGAGAGGGCTTTTTCTGACATCATCATGTTTATGTGTTCTTTTGTTTTGTTATATAAGGCTGTAACTGTCTGGGCAAAATGTGCACAGAAAGTGATAGCGTATGCTGCTATCACTGCGGTGATCTCATTTAATTCGTTTGCTTAGCCCCGCAGATTGTCTCATCAGCGTGTTCACTTGAGACACGCTTGGACACCGCTCATGGTGTTCAACCACGTAGTCAAGTGAATACGCCTTGACTGCTGCACCTCAGAATCTGCAAGCATCTCTTCAACTTTTCTTAATATCTATACATACTATATATATTTTTTTTTGTACTCTGCAATAACCGATGAATGTATTGTTCACAGTTGGCAGTGCGTACCGAACCGTGCACCGTGGACCCTGTACGGTTCAATGCGAACACACAGACTGTTTCGCCTCTACTATGCGCCGAGGGACAAGAAGGTGAAGCTGCTAGTCTGTTGATGAGCCGAGACTTTTGATCTCACCTTCACGTCCCCATAGGAGCTGCTCGTCGATAGCGTGTTAGCATAAGTAGACGGGGGCTCGTGACCGGTGAAGTGGAGGAACTCCCTGCAGCAGTACAGCGCGGCCCAGGTGCTGAGGTGCCTTGGTGTAGATTCCGAACCACAACACACAATAAAATAAATAAACAATGGTTGTGTACACAGTTTTGACAGTGCTGTACACGAGACCCGTGGCATGTAATTAGTAAAATGGTAAACGGATTGCATTTATATAGCACTTTTATCCAACGCCGTTTTACAGTGATATTCACCCATTCATACACCGACGGCGGTGCCAACCATGCAATGTAACAACCAACACGTCAGGAGCAGTTAGGGTTAGGTGGTGTCTTGCTCAGGGACACCTCGACACTTAGCTAGGAGGAGCCCGGGGATCGAACCAGCAACCTTCCTGTTGCCAGACAACCGATCTTACCTCCTGAGCTACTGCCGCCTGCGTATAGTTTTGATCGGTGACCACGGTCCACCTCAGTGCTGGAGGACATCAGGGTGACCGGTCAACAGCCCACCCACCCACCCCTTGACTGCCCTACTTCTGGCTGCTCTGCTTGGGCAGGCTGGCGGCCAGCAGGATCTCCGACTCCTCCTGGGGCCCCGGACCCTTCATGGCCATGCTGGCCCCGACCATAGCCGGGTAGCTCCTGTTCCTCCGCATCCCGTCGGGGCCGAAGGGTGAGCCCGACCGGCGGAGCCCGCCCAGGGGCCCCCCGAGAATGGGCCCCGGACTGGTGGCCCTGACTCCCACCCCCGCCGCTGCCCCGGCCACACCCAGCTGCTTGACCTTATCCAGCAGGTTGAGGTTGTGGACGGACACGCTGACGTCCGTCTGGCTCTCGCAGTCCCTGGCGCGCTGCCGGCCGCGGGCGCCCGCCTCCGCCACGTCCTTCAGGATAGAGCGCGCCGGCTTGGACGCCAGGAAGTTGTCGTAGGAGGGGCTCTTGAAGTCGAAGCCCAGCGGGGTGTCTGCACCGCTTCCCCCGCCGCCGCTGCCGGGGTGCGCCAATGCCCCACCACCTCCACCCCGGGACCCCAGGGTGGGGGAGTTTGGAGGGGTGGAGGGGCGTGCGCGCTGGGGGGCGACGGAGGTGCTGAACAGCAGGCCCTCGCTGCCCTGCCGGCGCTCGGGGCCCGAGCTCTGGTGGTGGTACATGGCTGCAGAGATGCCTCTCTCCTGCAGGAGGCGCACTAGCCCCAGAGAGGTGCTGGTGGTGCGTGTGGCGTCTCTGCAAGAAGAAACACACACACGGTTTCATACAAAACATGAATGGAAACCATCAAGGTTGCACCACACAGCCAGGCAGTCAGTGAGTGGTCGTTCATGTTCACATTTATTTGTTTATTTGTTTTCTCTCCAGTTGACCACAGGTTGAATCTTCTGCTGAGCGCCATGATTAATGAAACATAAGTAAGGATTTGCCTCCTACTTTTTTTACGGACAGAACTGCCAATTCGTATCCATATTGTCGGTTTGGATTTCTGTTGATATACAAAATGATTTTGAAGGTTTTTCTGCAAAGCTATGTTTCTATGTGAAGCTGAAGGCGCAGAGATTATCTGGAGGGCAGCAGCAAGGTTATCTGGAGGCTATCTGGAGGTTATCTGGAGGCTATCTGGAGGTTATCTGGAGGGTATCTGGAGGGTATCTGGAGGGTATCTGGAGGGTATCTGGAGGCTATCTGGAGGCTATCTGGAGGTGTAGGAGGCTTGCCTGAGGTTGGTGGAGGACTCGGAGGGCCGCAGGCTGAGTCTCCGCAGGGTGCAGGGCGTGGCGATGGGCGCGGCCAACAGGCTGCTGGTCATCACACAGGAAGAGGTGGCCGGGCCTAGACTGCACCCAGTGAGGAAGAAGAAAATACACATATTTACATATACATGTACACATACATGTACACATATACTGTACATCATTTGTGGACTTCTGCTATTCCATGTTATTTGATTCTGTTGAATGGAAAAATAAAACTGTGAGATCAGTTGCCTGACCTCCAGAACCACGACTCAACAGAGGGTGGGGTGTGGTAGGTGGTGGTGGGTGGGGGGTACCTGGGGGTGACGCGGGTCTGCTCGTCGGTGGGGTGCAGGATCCGGCAGGTGGTGAAGGTGTAGGTGGAGCTGGTGTGGGCCATGCACTTCCCTGGGTAGTAAGCAGCTGAGGTGCACACACACACACACGCACACGCACACACACACACCATATTGATGACAAACAAAGTCCATGTTTTGTGGATTTTTGGATATACTGTATGTGTGTGTATGTGTATGTGTGTGTGTGTGAGTGAGCACTCACCCAGCGCGTCCATGTTGCTGAGATGCGGTGACGGCGAGGGAGAGCAGGGGGTGTGCGCCACGGAGGCCCGGGGCTGACCGGGGTCTGACTGGCTGACGGCGGTGGTGGTGGTGGGACAGGGAAGCATGGGCGAGGTGGTGGCGGTGGCGGCGGCCGAGGTGGTGGGCAGGTTCTGGAAGTACTGCTCCCCGGGCTCGTCCTCCTCCAGGCCGCCCCAGCAGGGGTACACCGCCTCCAGCTCCAGCTCCAGCGGCCGGTAGCCCTTGGAGATCACCCCGGGCCGGGCGTCCAGGATCACCCCCAGGTGAGGTTGGGCCAGCTGCTGCCAGTGGTGCAGGGTGGCCGAACCTACGCACACGGATGGAAAACACATGCTGTTCAATGTGCTTAACGCCGATTGGAAATGCTACTACTCGTTGTTCCCACTAGGGGGCAGTATATTCAAACTAAATCAATACCCTAACTGAGGGATGGGCAACTTTGATGATAGAGAGGGCCACAAAAATGTTATCATTACTACCAGAGGGCCACATTGTGACCGTGCACTTCCACTATAAGATACTGTAACCCAGTGGTCATCAACCTTTTTAAGCCCAAGATCCCTGACCTTGGCCTTGTTGAAAGGCCGAAGAGAAAAAGGCAGCCCAGTCTGTATTTCCAAATTGAGGCCTTTTATTTAGGCTAATTTAATTACATGAAGTCAATTAGAATTTGATGCAACCAAGAACAAATCATTTGAGTAAATAATTTTTTTCACAAGAGCAACAAACAAAAATTGCAATTGGTAGAGTCACTGTCCCTAGATCTGGCTTTCAGCTGTCATTTTGCAAATGAACCATCTCCATGTCAACTCCACTTGGCAAAGCAAAAACGTGATGGAATGTATCTGCTACCTGTTCTCTATCAATGGACATGAATGGGTTTGAAACGAATGCAGCAATATTGTCCATGACGTCACTGTACTACGCCGAAAAAAATACAACTGAGGCGCTTTTAAAACCAAACAATCGGGCACAATGTATATAATATTAATAATTATTATTATTAGCGGTGGGGGAAAACATCGATACAGTATAGTATCGCGATACTTTGCGTGTCAATACTGTATCGATACAAGGACGCCAAGTATCGATATTTTATTATGCAAATACGAATTAAACTTTTTCCTACCGGAATAATAAAATCAATTGCTTTGTCAGTCCACTAGATGGCGCCGTCATGGGGAGTAAGCGGGAGCACAGGAAGTTAAACAAAGATGGAGTGCGCGGAGAAAGAAATTAGAAATGCGCGTCCGCGTTCAAATCAAACTTTTTTTGTTTTGTACAAGGAAGTTGCATTGTTCATTTAAATACCAGTAATAGTACAGTAGTCCACACACACACGTGTGCATTCAGTTAAGTTGGAATATGACTGTAATACAAACAGTTCAGTTTGTCAGGTACATGCAACATAGTGTTGACGTCTGCTTGAGAAAATCCCATTTGCTGCAATAAAAATGATTGAAGTGAGATGAACAGACTGAAAACTTAATTTTATTAGATAAAACAGATGTTGACAAAGTTTTACTTTGGGACATAATTTGCAGTTGAAAAATGGTAATAAATCGCAATATTAATATCGCAATACTATCGTATCGTGACTTAAGTATCGTGATAATATCGTATCGTGAGGCCTCTGGTGATTCCCACCCCTAATAATTATATAATATAATAATTGTGGTATGCGAGGGGGCGTGGTTTAGCAGCGGCGGAGCGGCAAAACGCCTGAGATTGCCGCAGCTGTAGGATGAGTATAATGATCCTGATCATATTTATTAACACCTGGTTACTGTCCCCACAGTAGGAGGCTGGGGACGGATGGAGCAGCAGGACCCGACACGAGGCCGACTATAAACAACATTAAGATATTCCTTATGAAGTCAATGAGTGAGCGTAATTTATAATTAAAGACTGTTCTGCATTATCCCGACTGCGGTCCGCCGCTTCTGCCACCGACTCAGCACCTTGCGTCTCCGTGTCCCAGGTCCTGTTTGGGTGCCAATGTAGCGAAGTCTATGTTGCCACAAATCCACCGTGGCTTGATCTGGCTGTGTACGCATTTTTATGTAATGAAAAGAACACATGTACCGGTAATTAAAGTTTATTATACCAAATGTTGGCTCTGTAGTTAAGACATTTTTTTCCGCATTCGGGGACATCTTTGAACATCTCTTCACATGCGGGAAAGTGTGCGAAATTCGGATGGTCGGATGAAAATCCTTCTTTGAACAAGGCTAGTTTACGTTGAAATGCATTTGTGTGCATAGAGATCGGACACAGTTGGCCTCTTCCCTGCAGCTGCACATTCTGGTGATTAAGATGCGAAGTAATATCCTGAAGGAAGGCCATGTCGCAGAGAACATCGCTACCCTGAGTTTACTGCAGTCAGCACTTGTATCACATCGAATGCTGTCCCCCAATAATACTGGGAGCTCAACGTGCAGCGCAAATAACCTCTCCAAGCACTTCCCGCGGCTCATCCATCGGATCTCAGTGTGCGTCTGTAAATCCCCATAAACGACGTTCACTTCATCCAAAAAGGCTCCAAACTTCCTATGATTGAGAGACCTGTTCCCTCCTCGAATGAGATTGGTTGGCTACAGACTGCAGCTCCTTCGAGGCAGCGCCCTCTATCGGTAGACAATTGGAATTACAATTGGACTCTTAAGGCTGATACATACTCCGCGAGAAGCGAACAAGAACAAAGTTCTCGCAGCCCTGGACATTTTATACTCCGCGAGAACTCAAGTGCAGAACTCCTGGGAAGTCATCAAAGGCCCCGCCCACAGCAGCACACGTCACGCACGCTATGCATACTTCCACGCCGGCGGAAAGCGCATTAACCACGGCCACTTAAAATTGACCAATCACACAATAGTTCTCCGACACGACGCGAGAACAAAGTTCGGCCCGGCTGATGCTGCGAGAACTCCTGACCTAGGGCTGCAAGAACAAAATGACGTCATTTTGTGGGCGGGGCCCTAGGTGCGAGAACAAAGTTCTCGCTTCTCGCGGAGTATGGATCAGCCTTAACGCTTGCTTCCAACGCCTGTGAAACCAACAATTTATTGATATTTAGAAATTGACTCGTGGCCCGCACTGGATGAGAACGCGCGGGCCGCCAGTTTCCCATCCCTGCCCTAACTGCAATCGCAATATTGTATCCTGGTAAACTTTTGATTGACTCTTTGCATGTTTAAGTGTGATTTGTATCCTATTAGTTAGAAAGGTTAATTTGTTAGAAATGTTAAACATGGTTAAATACAGCTTTTTAGTTTTTCATCGAGCTTTGCATGTTTTTACGTCTTGCCACTATTAATAGGACTTGGCATTGTTTAGCATATTATATGTTCCTAGATGTTGGTAATGCTCTCAGAATGACACTTCTGCTCTTATCTCAGCTATTATGCAGGTAACCTAGCAATTATGAAACTCGTTCTATTAGCCTCGCAACTATGAATGCTTGAAACCTGCTCTATTCTTATCTTTATGTACCACAGCGATATATTGCTGTCTCCTTCAACAAATGTACTCTTTGTAAGTCACTTTGAATAAAAGTGTCTGCCAAATGCCCAAAATGTAAATGGAATGTAAAAAAGACTGGGGGGTAGGGGGGATTAGTGCTGGGCGGTATACCGGTTCACACCGAATACCGGTGTGTATTTTCGTTATGATATGAATTTTTAATATACCGTCATACCGGTGTATTTGATGACAACGTTCGGAACGCTGCGCCGCGCGACACTGTTTCAGACGGGACCCTTTTCAATGTTGCGCTTCTAAACACGCATGGTACGACTGGAGGCGTGGTGACGGTCAACATAAGTTAGTGCTCTGGTGTTACGTTGCGGTGATGATGGATAGGATAGACCAGGGGTGGCCAACCAGTCAGAGACGAAGAGACAATTTTTTTTACTGTGTTACTGCAAAGAGCCACATCATACACACATGAACATCTCCCCATCTCTTCCTCTCACACACACCAAAAATATTTGCAGCCACTGCCAGGGCAATAACATTTTCATAGTCTTATCTAGTTAATTCGGGTGGTGCTTCGAATTAACGGAGCACCCCCCCCCCCCATCAGAACCGCGAATTAACGGATCCCCCCCCCCCATCAGAACCGCGAATTAACGGACCTCCCCCATCAGAACTGCGAATTAACGGACCCCCCCATCAGAACCGCAAATTAACGGATCCCCCCCCCCCCCCCCATCAGAACCGCGGTAAAATAGTCCATCCTAAGTCAATCTACAGCAGTAATTCCTCTCTCAACCAGTAGAATATGTTGTGAACACCTGATTATGCATGGAAAAAAAAATACCGTCATATACCGTGAAACCGTTAGAATTTAGAAAAATACCGTGATATACATTTTTTGTCATAACGCCCAGCACTAGGGGGGGGTCCCTCTTGGCTCCGCCCTCTCCTCACCTTCCAGGGGCTTGACGATCTGCAGCTTGTCGGGCAGGTAGGGCCCCCGTGTGGCCCACAGCTGCAGGCTCCCCAGGGACATGATGCTGTCGGAGGGGGTCAGCCCGCCCTCCAGGCCCAGGCCCAGGCCGTGGCCCCGCCTCCGCTGCGCTCGCTCCTCCTCGAAGAACCGCCGCTCGCTCAGGTTGTTCTGCCGCCGCAGGGACAGGCGCCGCAGAGCCAGCCGCAGGTCCTCGGGCCCCGCACTCTTCTTCTTGTCGGTGGCGTCCACGCCGCTGCCCGAGCAGAAATTCATTTAAATCAGATGGAAGTGAAATACGTGAGTATACTGTAGCTGCAGACAGCGATGCACAGTGTACGCCTCTTGAGTTGTCTATTAGTTTTAAAAGTTTCAGATTTGTTCTTTTGATTCCCCAAAGCACAATTATTGGCAGGTAAACAGAATTATATTGTATAATGAACTCAGGTCGAAGGGAGAATTGTCTGAACTGTCTAAATGCAAATAGAAATATATGGCAGTATCTATTTTCTCAGCTTATATCATCTTATATAGTTTGATTCTAAAAAAGTAATGATACGTAATATATAGTAATATGATGAGGTTAGAATTTTGAATAGTGTACAGATGACATGAATAAAATATATAAAAATATATAATAAATATAATTGTGTTACCATTGAAATGGTGATCATAATCTGGACAACAAAAGTCTCTTACTTTTGCACATGCCTAATTATACTACTAAATACTATTTGGGTGCATGTCCAGAAATGTGTCTGGAATATCTACGTATTCAAGCCCCGCCTCTTCCCTCTGTCCTCACCTCTCCCGATTGGCGGCCTCCATGAGGAGACTCTGTGCTCGGTTGTCGAGGGCTAAGTCGTCACCGCTGGCATCCGCAGGGTACATGCCAGAGTGGGGCGTGGCCGGGCAGCTGGACAGCGGCGACGAGCGGGACGACAATGACTGATTGGATCCCGGGATGTTGCCCTGGGAGCCCGGGATGGGCGAGCGCTGCCGCACCGTCTGGTTGATGTTCTTCACCGTCTGGAACACGCGCCGCCGGTGGACCCTGCACACACACACACACACACACACACACAATAAAATGTTAACATTTACATTTAGTGCATTTGGCACATTTGACACTTTTGTACTCATAACTGCTATGTTAATAAAAACAAGTTTCAAGAACATCATAATTGCTAGGTTAACAGAACAAGTTTCAAGCACGAATAATTGCTAGGTTTTTGTACTATATAAATAATACTCAACCCTGGCTGTGGAGTGTATGCATGTATTTTTGTCCAAAGACAAATTAACTCTACAAGGACAAAGAAGATGGACCCTGTCTAATATAATCCCTCATTAAATATAGATTTCTCCAGAGGCGTTGTTAGCGCCCACCCAAATCCGTGGCTCGTCCTCCATGCCTGATTATGTGTGGCTCAGAATCACCGCATGGACCGCTAGAGCTCAGAGCAAACCACTGGCTATGAGAAGGAAGGAGGAGAAACCAAACGGGTTCTTTCAACATGCTTCAATCTCATGTTTCTCCTTTTCTGAATTCTCTGTCCTGCTCTAAACGTTGTCTGAGCAAATAGCAGCTACAAACCTATCAGTCAGTGCATGCGTGGGTGAAAATGTGAACAGGTGAACATACTTCTGTTCTTCACACTCCGGGTCCTCCATGCTCAGTTCCTTCCTCATGGTCCCCTCGATCTCGGCTGCCAGAGAGTCCTGACAAGACACACACACACACACACACACACACACACACACACACACACACACACACACACACACACACACACACACACACACACACACACACACACACACACACACACACACACACACACACACACACACACACACACACACACACACGTGTTCAGGAATGCACGGCGTGAGGACACGGCGTACTGAGTTTGAGACAAATTGCATAAATTGGTGCAGCATAGATATTTTTGGAATCAGCAATATGCTACAACATGCTGAACTTCCTTCTGGTAGCCATGTTTTTACAGCGTGAACACAATGTCGGAAATCCTGCATTGATACTTCCGAGTTCCAAGTTGTTACCGGGAAGTATTTATATATGTGTTACACTTAAGTGACGTATATGGGTATGCTACGGTGTTGTTATGACTGTGACCCCATGGCACCCTCTGTCTCTCTCTCTCTGTCTGTCTCTCACCATGGGGTAGAGGCCCAGGGGGTGGAAGCGTCGGGGTGTCCCGGCCGGGTAGCTGCGGTTCCTCAGGTCCTTCAGCTCCTCCTGGGCCTCGTGGAGCATCTCAATGCACTCCAGGTACTTCTCCTCCAGCTCCTGCAGCTGTGGGGTGCGGCAGAGGAGGACCGACCAATCACAGAGGAGGACCGACCATAGCGGAGGACCAATCACAGAGGAAGAGTGGGTGAATGAGTAAAAAATAGTTTGAGAGCCACTGGGCTATGGGGGTTGGAGGACGGTGTGTGTGTGTGTGTGTGTGTGTGTGTGTGTGTTGGGGAGGTGGGATGGAGTGTCACCTCAGCTGTGAGTTGTCTCTGGGCGTCTTTAGCTGCGATCAAGTGCTGAGAGAGCTCCTCATTCTCAACAGCAAACTGGACACACACACGCACACGCACACGCACGTGCACACACACAGACAGACAGACAGACAGACAGACAGTGTTAAAAAGGCATTTGTTAGGAACTTCAATAAAGCAAATGAGTGTGTGTGGGTGTCTCTGTCTCTCCATCTCTCTCTCTCGCCCACCGACTTGGCCTTCTTCTGCAGGTCCACTATCTGGGAGAGGAGGTGTGTGATCTCCTCCTGCTGGCGGGAGGCATCCTCCGTCTTCCTGGCCAGCTCCTCCGCAATAGTGGAGATATGGAGACTAGACAGCCCTGGAGGGGGGAGAGAGAGCATGAGGGAGTATGGGAGGAGAGAGAGAGAGAGAGAGAGAGAGAGAGAGAGAGGAGAGAGAGAGAAGAGTATTGGGGAGGGAGAGTATTGGAGAGAGAGAGAGAGAGAGAGAGACAGAGAGAGAGAGAGAAGAGTATTGGGAGAGAGAATATTGGAGAGAGAGAGAGAGAGAGAGAGACAGAGTGAGAGTATTGGAGAGCGAGAGAGACACACACACATCAGAACTCACTGAGTTCCTTGACACAGTCATTGACCAGCTGTTGTTCTTTCTCTTCGTACGTCTCGGTCTCCGACTTCAGGTGGCTGGCCTACACACACACACACACACACACACACACACACACACACACACACACACACACACACACACACACACACACACACACACACACCACACACACACACACACACACACACACACACACACACACACACTACACACAGCCCTCACTCTCTCTCTCTCTCTCATTGTTTCTAGGTGGGCATCAGTATCTGTTCTATCCTCTGTGTGTATGTGTTGCTGTCTCGCCGATGTCCGTGTTGCCGCTCAGATGTGTGTAACAGCACCGACCATGCCAGAGATTGAGATCAATCAGACTTACTGGAGGAGGAGCTCGCCCAGTTGTACCAGTCTCCCGTAGCCGGACATACCCCGTGTACGGCTACGACAATCGACGACTGGCTGCAACACGCCGCTGATGATCGCGATGCACCATGATGCCAGGCTGGACCTGACCGCCGAGCAGATCGAGGAGACCCTTGTTCGTCTCGTTTTGGCACGGATTTCTCTGTGTGTGTGTGTGTGTGTGTGTGTGTGTGTGTGTGCGTGTGTGTGTGGTGTGTGTGTGTGTGTGTGTGTGTGTGTGTGTGTGTGTGTGTGTGTGTGTATATTTTTTTCTTTTTTTCTCTGTATGTAAGTATGCAAGTACATTTTTATAAAGTGCTTTTCAAAACCAGGGTTACTAGGTGCTGTACAATGCACACAATGAGAAAACAGTATAAAAATAACAATATAAAAACAACAAAAACAATAACACACTAAAATGAACCAGGGCGCAAAAACAGAAGTCAAATACAGACAATAAAAACGATAAAACTACACAGAAAGACACAGAAAGCGTCTTAAAGCTGTCGACTGACTCTGCTTTTTTTATTGCGAGGGGAAGACGGTTCCAAAGGGTGGGGGCCACAACTGAAGTGCATTTATTTCCTCTTTGTGGAGAAAAAATGATTGTAAAGCAGAGTGAGTGAGCGGTCCTTAATCAGGAAGGTGTCAACAGAAATTGTTCAAAGTAGTTTGTTTTGTGTTTTGTGATAAGGGGGCGGCAGTAGCTCAGGAGGTAAGAGCGGTTGTCTGGCAACAGGAAGGTTGCTGGTTTGACCCCCGGGCTCCTCCCGCTCCTAGCTAAGTGTCGAGGTGTCCCTGAGCAAGACGCCGCCTAACCCTAACTGCTCCTGACGTGTTGGTTGTTACCTTGCATGGTTGGCACCACCGACGGTGTATGAGTGGGTGAATGTGAGGCAATACTGTGAAGCACTTTGGATAAAAGTGCTGTATAAATACAATCCATATGCCATATGTTTTGTGATAAAGATGACTTCAGGTAGAAGACCTGAATATTACACAATAACAGTATGAGCGAGTGTGTGTCTGTGGATGACGGAGGAGGGGAGGCGGGGAGTGGGGGGGGTAGTTGTGTAATAACAGTGTGGAGGAGAATCACCGTGGTAACGGTTGCCACAGGAAGGTGCTGCTGAGCTAGAGGAGATGATGACACGGGGGCTGGGAGAACAGAGGGATGTGAACGACTGAAGAGAAGTTGTCAATGAGTTGGGTTGCTGTGCGCTCTCTTTAAACAGAGAAGGAGCTCCCCTGATTGGTTAGTTTACATCACCAGCCTTTTGGTCCAATCAGGACGGGAGCCCAGCAAGACACACAAAAACAAAGATGTGCATTCTTTCCTCTTTCTCTCTCTCTCTCTCTCTGTCTCTCTCTCTCTGTTTGTCTGTCTGTCTGTCTGTGTTTCTCTCCCCCCTATATCTGTCTCTCTCTCTCTCTCTCTCTGTCGCTCTCTTCCTGTTTCCATCCATGCTGTGTCACCCATCCTGCCACCCTGATAGAAGGGTGGGGTGGGGGCGGGGGTGACTATTTAGTGAATCACAAGGCAGCCAGTGACGGTACACACTAGACATGTTGTGGAAGTCCGGGGGGGGGGGGAAACTAGAGAGCATTAGACAGTGTGACAGGCTGTGAGAGAGAGAGAGAGAGTCTCTCTGTCTGTGCTACCAGTGGAGACTCACCCTACGTTCTTCACGGCTCCATGAAGGGAGACTATTGCTGTAGACCAAGCCAGGGGTGAGGTGAAGGGGGGGGGGGGTAGGCTGGAGGGAACTGGGGGGGGATGGGGGGGGGGGGGAGGGGAGTGGATGGGGGGTTGGGGGGGGGGTTGTATACTCTTAGCTTGTTTGCTGTGCTTTCATGTTTAGCAGTAGAACATATTATACCGTAAGGTATAATATGTTTGTGTGTTTGTGTGTGTGTGTGTGCTCCTCCTCTCCAGGGGTAGGAGGAGTAAAGCGGGGGGTGCCTCGGGCTCTGACACGCTGCAGATGAAACTCAAGGAGCTGGAGGAGGAGAACCTGTCGCTGCGCTCGGAGGTGGCTGCACACACACACACACACATGTGCACACACACGCACACACACACACACACACACACACACACACACACACACACACACACAGGCACGCACACACACACACACACACACACACACACGCACGCACACACACATTAAAGGGACCCTATTGGTGTGAGTGTCATTTGTCAACTGGAAGGCTTATCTATCCATCATACATCTGGGTCGGCACTCCCACTTGTGAGGTCACTACTAGGGGGTAGTCACATGACAAATTTGAAACGGCTTGTAATGGCTAATCACGCTCACCTGGTGATAAAATAGAGGCCCTTTAATCCTAACCGAGGACGTGTGTGTGTGTGAGAGAGAGTGAGGGCTGTCTGGGACTGTCTACGAGTTAAAGACTTGTTATGCACGGTTGTACAGTAAGTTGATAATGCAGGACGCCCTCTAGTGGGTACAGTGTGCATGTACACTGCAGAGCTGCAGGCGGACACACAGAAGTCAGACTAAACAAACTGTTGTGTACTGTGTGTGGGTGCTGTTGAGATGACACGCTGCCCCCTGGTGGCCAATTGTAAATGCTGCGTTTAAACGGTGGCAGTTAATAATTGACATTTACATTTAGGGCATTTGGCAGACACTTTTATCCAAAGCAACTTACAAAGAGTACATATAAAGAGGACACATTAATTATGATGCTCTGTCTGATGTGTTCGGGTACAAATATATTAAACATATTTATTATTTAAAATCAAACATTACATACCATCAGATGCAAGTGCTACATTTTTTTGATGCACTAGAAATGACAATTGATTTAATATTTAATCTATATGTCATCTATTTTTTATAAATACTGTATATTTCTCCAGTTTACAAATAAGTCGGGATTTCATAAGTGGAACTCTCTGTCAGCCTATGTTTGTTCAGCGCTATGTTATGTATGGTGTGTGAAGAAAATCTTATCTTATGCATTTCAGTGTGTGCCAATGCTATGTGCACGCACGCACGCACGCGCACGCGCACACGCACACGCACACACACAGGAGTACCTGTGATGGTCTCGGCGTCTCTGCAGTCAGGCGTGGCCAGGTCTGGTGGCTCCGTGGCCGGCTCCCCCTCGCTCACATACTGCTCCTCCGGCAGGGGGCCAGCGGTGGCAGCGGTGGGGTCCGGTGGTTCGGGGGGGGCCGGGGTCAGGGAGGGGGCCGGGGAGTCCAGCTTGGCTCACCTCTCACTGGGGGAGAGAAGCGCCGGCCATGGGCCTCTGGAGCCCAACCTCAGGGGGTGGGGGGGCGTACAGGTACGAGTCCCAGCCACCTGGAGACATAGGGAGAGATGGATGGATGGATGGATGGATCAGACAAACAAACAAACAAAATAAATTATGTATTGTGTCCGTCAGTCCACTCAAAACTGAGGTCCAGGTTCAACTGGGCTGCCAGCCAAACACTCAGCCAGTCAGAGAGAGAGACAGTCAGTCATCAGCCAACGTACCGGCGGTAAGCCACTACAATGACATGGCATCTACTGCAGACAAGGACAGATGAGATCTCTTGTGTGGAGCGTAGCGATGCTACACTCACTGCAGTACTCTGGTGTCTGAGTCGCGTGTGTTTGGCTGCAGCTGCAGATGCAGAGGTGAGACGCAGCAGCAGCCTGCTGTGTCAAACACTGAGATGAAACAAATGAGGATCACAGGCCGCCTGGGCTATAAATAGATCCACAGAGGTGTGTGGCTGTGCATGTGTGTTGTGTGCATGCGTGTGTGTGTGTGTGTGTGTGTGTGTGTGTGTTGCGTGCATATGTCTGTTTGTGCATGCATGTTCACGTGTGTGTTTGTGTGTGTGTCCAACAGGCATGCCCAGGTGTGGAGCATGACAACTGACCTGGCAAATGATATGTCAACAAAATGATGTGTCACAAATGTGTGTGTGTGTGTGTGTGTGTGTAGAGTGAAAGTACAGGAATAAAAATAATCGAGAGGGGGGAAAAAATGAACACATAATCACCCAAGTCTGAACGAATAAGACATGGCAGTGTGCTGAGTGACAATGGCTTGAATTGCCTCCGACTACAGTAGCTCCACAGGGCCAATTAACTGAACTAATGGTCTAGTTAGCAAGACATTACAACTGGACCAGTGTGGGCCTAGATTCAGAAGCTAGTTGTTTACATTGACTGTGCTTTCTAGCGCCAAACGCCCAGTTAAAGACGATACGAGGCCTCCTCCAGCAGCACCTCCATGCAGGTACTGCTCTGCTGCAGAAAAGGCGCGGAGGGGCGTGGCTTGCTCTACGTCACCACGCAGCGTCATCACGGATGCGGTGTGTGTGTGGTGTGTGTGTGTGTGGCTTGGGGGGGGGGGGGGGGGGGGGGGGGGTCCGTTTTTATATAAATCGGTTTTTTTTATATCGTTTTATATCAACATCAAGGCAAAATAACATAACAGCTTAGTTATTTCGTGTGTCTACTGTTGTTATAATTACGAACTAACCATTATTTGAGTTTAGGGACAAGGCTGCAGTGGCGCCGCTATAACCTCTGGCTCTACTCACAATAGTGACAGATCCGTCTTCGTGTTGAGAATACGATCCAGATTCAGTATGAAAACGGAGCAAAACGGAGCATTAATATCGACCACAGACGTGCCCCGCCACTAAATAACGTTGAGATCAATAAACAGGCCTATCTACCATAACCTGAACCCGATAGGACAACAAGACAGCGTCGTGGCTTCGAGG
Source organism: Coryphaenoides rupestris (assembly GCA_002895965.2). Classification (NCBI taxonomy): domain Eukaryota; kingdom Metazoa; phylum Chordata; class Actinopteri; order Gadiformes; family Macrouridae; genus Coryphaenoides; species Coryphaenoides rupestris. Next base: position 538,900 of record PIJE02000199.1, read on the forward strand.
ACGCGTTTAGATGTCTTGAGCTGTCTCCTCCTTCTCCTTCTCCTCCTCCAGCCCCTGCTCCTGCTCCTGCTCCTGCTGCTGCCCCAGGACACTCTCTTCGCTCGTCGCTCTTCCTCCTCCTCCTCCTCCTCCTCCCCGCAGCCATCGCTCGTCGCTCGCCCTCCTCCTCTTCCTCCTCTTCCCTGTCCGCCGCCGCCGCAGGAGACACGCGGGAGCCGAGCGTCCGTGGACGTTTCACAACACTCCATCCGACAACACAATGAAGGGCTCATCTGAGTGGGGGGGGGGGTTCAGAATAGAGGCTGATTAAACCATTACAAATTCAAACATATTATATTGCATGTAGGCCGGCCTAATTAATTGGCTATACAAATGGCCTTTCATCATGATGTGCAATATTCTTAATATTCTTTATATCATGTGCAATACGTCCTCTTACCAATTATTATTATTATTATTATTATTATTGCTGTGAATGCTGAGAAGCCATTACACAACATATAATTATTCTACCTTAATTTATTATTATTATTGGTAGTGGAATCGCCCTGAAGCATTCACAAACATATGTTATTCCTACATCCATCCCATCCATCCATTTCGCGTCCGCTTATCCGGGTTCGGGTCGCGGTGGCAGCCGGCTAAGGCAGGGCCCCCCAGGCTTCCTCTCTCCCCAGCACACTCTCTAGTTCCTCCTGGGGGGATCCCGAGGCGTTCCCAGGCCAGACGAGATATATAATCTCTCCAGCGGAGTTCTGGGTCTGCCCCGGGGTCTCCTCCCAGTTGGACGTGCCCGGAAAACCTCCAAAGGGAGGCGCCCGGGGGGCAATCCTATCAGATGCCCGAACCACCTCAGCTGACTCCCTTTCGATGACGGAGGAGCAAGCGAGCTCTACCTCCGAAGCTTCCCTCCGGATGTCTGAACTCCTCACCCTATCTCTAAAGGCTTGAGCCCAGCCACCCTGCGGATGGAAACTCATTTCGGCCCGCTTGTATTCCGCAATCCTCATTCTTATCGGTCCACTACCCAACAGCTCGGTGACCATCGAGACTGAGGGTTGGAACATAGAATGGACCAGTTAAATCGAAAGCTTCGCCTGTCCCGGCTCAGCTCCCTCTTCACACACGGACCGGTACAAGCGCCCGCATCACTGGCAGACGCTGCACGATCCGTCTGGTCCATCTCCCCGCATCCATTTTGCCCTCACTCGTGACCAAGAACCCAAAGATACTTGAACTCCTTCGCTTGGGGCAAGCAACTCACTCCCAACCCGGAGGGAACACTCCACTCGTTTTCCGGGCAGAGAACCATGGCCTGCAGACTTGAGGTGCTGACTCTCATCCGACCGGCGTTCACACTCGTCTGCCAACCGCTCCAGTGCATGTGGAGTGTCACGGTCTGATGTAGCCAACCAGAACCACATCATCTGGCAAAGAGCAGAGATGCAATTCTGAGGTCCCAAACCGGACACTCTCCCTCACCGTCTAGGCTGCGCCTTGGAGATTCGTCATGAAGTATCAAGAACTAGACCGGTGACGAAGGGGGCAACCTTGGCAGAGTCCAAACAACCACTGAGAACTGCTTTGACTTGTGCCGAGAATACTGACGGCAGTGCTCGGCACTTTGTTCGTACAGGGACCGAACTGGCACGTATCAACGGCGCCGGTACCCCATACTCCGTAGTACCCCCACATGATTGCCCCGGGGGACACGGGTATAGGGCCTTCTCCAAGTCCTATCAAAGCACATGTAGACTGGATGGGCAAACTCCCATGCGCCCCCCAACAACCCTGCGAGGGTAAAGAGCTGGTCCACTGTTCCACGGCCAGGACGGAAAACGCATTTGTTCCTCCTGGAGCTGTTAGGTTCGACAATTCGGCCCGGAGCCATCCTTTCCAGCACCCTGGAATAAAACTTTCCGCGGGAGGCTGAGGCAGTGTGATACCCCGATAGTGTGGAGCACACCCTCCGGTCCCCTTTCCTTGAAAAAGGGGACCACCACCCCGGTCTGCCCTTCCACAGGTACTGTCCCGACCTCCACGGCTACATTGACTAGGCGTGTCAGCCACGACAGCCCGACAATGTCCAGGAGCCTTCAGCATCTCAGGGCGACATCTCATCCCACCTGGCCGCCTTGCCACTGAAGAGCTTTCTTGCATACTTCAGCGACCTCTACCAAAGGATATGGGTGTAGACTTCCCCCGAGTCTTCAGACTCTGCCGTCCTTCCCACAGAGGACGTACTGGTCGGTTCAGGAGCTCCTCAAAAGTGTTCTTTCCCACCGCCCGACAATATCCTCAGTCTGGGTCAGCAGTTTCTCCTCCCCGACTGAGCACAGCCTGAGCCAAGCCCTGCTTTCCCTTCCTGAGTCACGGACAGTTTGCCAGAACTCCTTGAGGCCACCGAAAGTCCTGCTCCATGGCCTCCCCGAACTCCTCCCACACCCGGGTTTTTGGCTTCAGCAACCGCTGAAGCTGTGGTCTTTGGCCTCCCGTACCTGTCTGCTGTTTTCGGAGACCCTGGGCCAACCAGGCCCGAAAGGCCTCCTTCTTCAGCCTGACGGCTTCCCTTCACCGCTGGTGTCCACCAACGGGTTTCTTGGGTTGCCGCACGACAGGCACCGACAGCCTTTTGACCAAGCTACGAGCTGGCAGCTTCTACAATGGAGGCTCTGAACATGGCCACTCAGGTTCCCATGTCCCCAACCTCCCCGGGATGCACGAGAAGTTCTTCCAGAGGTGGGAGTTAAAAGACCCTACGAGACAGGGGCTTCCACCAGACGTTCCCAGTTCACCCTCACTACACGTTTGGGTTTACCAGGTCTGTCTGGCAGCCTCCCGCGCCATCTGAATCCCAACTCACCACCAGGTGGTGATCAGTTGACAGCTCTGCTCCTCTCTTCACCCGAAGTGTCCAAAAACATGCGGCCGCAGATCTGCTGATACGATTACAAAGTCGATCAGCGACCTTTGGCCTAAGGTGGGTCCGGTACCCAGGTACACTTGGTGAGCCAACCTATGCTCGAACATGGTGTTTGTTATGGCCAGTCCAATGACTAGCACAGAAGTCCAATAACAAAACACCACTCTGGTTCAGATCGGGCAGGCCGTTCATTCCAATCACTCCCCTCCAGGTTTTCTCCATCATTGCCCACGTGTGCGTTGAAGTCCCCCAGTAGAACTATGGAGTCCCCGGATGGAACCTTTCCAGGATGTCACCAAGGACTCAAGAAGGCCGGATACTCTGAGCTGCTGTTTGGTGCGTAAGCACACACAACAGTCAGAGCCTTCCCCCAGCGACTCGTAGTCGCATGGAGGCGACCCTCTCGTCCACCGGAGAGAACTCCAACACAGCGGCGCTCAGCCGGGGACTTGTGAGTATCCCCACACCCGCCTGGCGCCTCACACCCTGGGCAACTCCGGAGAAGTAGAGGGTCCAGCCCCTCTCCAGGAGTTTGGTTCCAGACCCGGTGCTGTGCGTGGAGGTGAGCCCAACCATATCTAGTTGGTACCGCTCCACCTCCCGCACCAGCTCCGGCTCCTTCCCCGCCAGTGAGGTGACGTTCCACGTCCCTAGAACCAGTCGGCAATGACGGGGATCCGCACGCCCAGGACCCCGCTTTTGCCTACCGCCCGGTATACAATGCACCCGACCCCAATGACTCTCCCTGCAGGTGGTGAGCCCACAGGGAGGTGACTCCACGTTGTCTTTTCGGGCTTGGCCCGGCCGGGCCCCGTGGATCCAGGTCCGGCCACCAGACGCTCGCCGACGAGCTCCCCTCCCGGGTCTGGCTCCAGAAGGGTGCCCCGGTTTCCCTTGTCCGGGCGAGGTGACTGTTCTTTCCGGGAGTCTTTTCATGGGGTCTACATATTTATTAGTATTGGTGTGAATGCTGAGAAGCATTCAGAACATATTGTAGCGACGGGACTACACAGTTAGTATTGTGCCTCCCTGTTTCCCAGCATGCATTCAGACTTTGAGAATTACGAATTACGTTATTAAGTTCTAAATGTGTTATGCATGATTGTTCAGTGTTGTTAAATTGTTAGTAGTCATACATTAATGTTGTAAGTGTTTTGGGGAACGTAGTACTGAAACCATGGTTGACATGGCTGTTTGGTTTGATGACCCCAGCGTTACATTTCATGTTAAGTAAGTCTGTGTCTCATGGTTTTGCGAGGCAATAAAAACACTGAAAGACAATTTGCTTATTTCTCCAGCTGCCACAATGTTATTATTCCACCCTCTTTTTTGCCGTGGAACTCAGTTTAAAAGATTCATCTTAATTAGGACATGTGTGCTATATCTTTTCTTATTTATACCCTTCATCCATCCATCCATCCATTTTCATCCGTTTATCCGGGGCCGGGTCGCGGTGGCAGCCGGCTAAGCAGGGCCCCCCAGGCTTCCTTCCCCCCAGCCACACTCTCTAGTTCCTCCTGGGGGGTCCCGAGGCGTTAACTACAATTGGACTCATACGCTTGATTCCAACGCCTGTGAAACCAACAATTTATTGATATTTGGAAATTGACTCGCAGCCCGCACTGGATGAGGACGCGGGCCAGTTGCCCATCCCTGCTCTAGGCCCGTTGTGGTGGAAATCTGTTAACTAATAAAAACAACTGTCACCAGTGGATTTTAGACCAGTATAGTACATTTATTAAATATCAAATACATATAATCAGCGCTGATGGGTTATTCTCAGTCAGACACACTAACAGTGGGGTCTGAGAACGAAGTAGCCAAAGAGACAAAGGAGTTGATATGCTTTATAGTCATTTTCACACCCAGATATGGCAGGCTGCAATACATAATCTACAAGGCCAAATGGACTCTCTTCTCTCTCTCTCTCTCTCTCTCTCTCACCCCCTAACCCCCCCCCCCCCCCCACAACAACATCAACCAGGTGTCATCTTAGACAAAGGGGGCATAGAGGCTCCAGAGTCTTCCTCGTTAGTGAGGGCACGGTGACATCCAACTCTTTTGCACGAAAACAGCCCTCGCTACAGATGGCACAACACTTTGGAACATTAGCTCACTTAAAGGGTTCATAGCAAGAGATGGTTTGTAAGAAAGAGAAACATATATGCATTCATAATGCGTGACTATACTTATGTACGTAATTTTCCATTACATTTCCTCCCTTTTGAGAAAAATCAAACATTATCATCTTAACAACAAAATTACTAAGCATAAGAATCTATAAAGCACATTGGTTATATGGGGTTATACATATCGCTTCATTAATTTTCAGCAAAATTTCAGGCATATTAATTCAGATATACCTTCATAACTTGTTCATTGTTAAGGCCTATGGAGAGGCGAGGTCACCCATCTACTATGTAGGAGACAGCAAATACACCTTGTTTTTTCTATCCACTTTGTTTTTGTTGTTCATTCTGAATACATTCAGAAAGGCAGTAATAGAAGTAGAAATACAGTTCTTATTCCCTTTTATTATTATATTAATATGACGTGAGGTTCCGTTAGCTTTGCACAAAAACAGCCGGTTTAAAAGTTTTTACTGTGAGTACATTTCAGAGCCTGTACTTTTTTTATTTTACTTGAATCAGTCCTACTTTTATCAAAGTATTTTTTTACACAAGTATCTGCACTTTTACTTCAGTACAGAATGTGTGTACGTTTGCCACCTCTGTGTAAACATCATTAGGGTGTTATTTGTCAGCACCGTTTAGAAGTTATCTCCCAGGTATGGTGACTCTCCCAGCAGCTCCTCGGTGCATTCTTTGAGAGCCTCTCAGCAGCTCTGGCGTCCACCAAAGGCCTGTTTTTTAGACCTGTGTGTCCAGAAATCCCGGCTGCCCTCAAGATAGATGTTGGATTGCAATCTCAATCTCTGCTGAACGTCTTGGGCCTTCTGCATCAGGGCAGTTCATTCGTGGCGCTCGGTAGTTGGCGTCGTCACATGATTTCTCTGGCTACGCAAGGTGTGCTTCCTATGGAAAAACTCCACATGATGGCCTTCACCTTCTTCCTTGTAGTGGGCTTTGATTTTCATTTCAATCCATCTTTACAATGTCTAATGTTTCATGATTAATGATGTCCAATACCAGTGCACTATTTCTATAGCACCACTCGTTTTTTAACGGATGGCTAGGATGTAATGTATGCGTGCATTATCGCTAACACAAGCAACTACCTTTCCATGACCTGCCATTCCCGCAATTTCGAATTGTCAGTTCGTCGGCCAGGTTTGTCAGCTGTGTGGCATTCTGTGGGAATGAAAGCAGTACCAAGGAGGCAGGAGAACATCTTATGTTCCTCTACAAAATGACATGTAATGGACATGTAGCTGCAGGTGGCAATAGATGTCCAGCATAGAAAATAATGCTGTCAGTTTCAAGACTGAAGTGTCGTATGACGTTGAGTTTCCATAGAGTGTATTAGCAAATTAACGTGTTGAGACTGGTTCAAACTTGGCACATACGAGGCGAGCTGAGTAACAAAACACTAGTTTTATTGTTTTTACTTAGTTCACTCAACCATTGAACCTGTTAAAGAGTTGTGCTTGTGCATTTTAACATTAATGTAGCAACCGCAGCGCTCACAACGCCACTGTCTGTCTGGTCACATAATGTTAGCTAACGGGGGAAAAGAGCCAAACCAAATGGATCGTTCACCAAAAAGAATCGGTTCCCTACGTTCACCAAAGAGAGCCGTTCAAAAAGAGCCATTCGTTCGCGAACGACCCATCACTAATGCAGACTCTCATGCTAGAAAATAAAGTAACCCAAGTCAAACCTCATCCTCCTGCTATTTATTTACAGTGTACAAAGTGTGCAAAACTCAACATGGTGTCAGAATAGAGGACAGAGATGGATACCACCGGAGTGCCCTCACCGAAAATCGACTGGGATTCCGTGTTGTAATAACTAATAATAATAATAACAATGTACATTTAAGTTAGCACATTTAAATGTGACGTCATTTATGATGTCCTCCCCCTTGGACAAATTGCTATTTTATGATGCAGTTTAAATGTAATACCTCAGCAATACC
>PIJE02000200.1:23105-33105 GCA_002895965.2 Coryphaenoides rupestris
CCCCACCAGGAGGCAGTAGATCGACATCCGGGCTCCGCCTCACCTAGCTAAGCTGTGGAGGCTGCTCCCTGCGAGCAAAGACACACACCTAACCCTACCTGCTCCCCTAGCTAAGTGGGAGTGTCCCTGAGCAAGAACAACCATCTACCCTACCTGCTCCCCCTAGCTAAGTGTGGAGGTGGTCCTGAGCAAGAACCCACTAACCCTAACCTGCTCCCTAGCTAAGTGTGGAGGTGGTCCATGAGCAAGACACCACCTAACCCTACCTGCTCCCATGAATGGGTGAATGTGAGGCAATACTGTGAACGCTCTGGATAAAAGCGATATATAAATGTAATCCATTACACCCCGCCACTCAGAGACATCCGCATCTATCCAGCTCGCAGAACGCGTACAGAGATAGAGAGACACAGCGTTCACTGTAAACAGTGATGATCAACTACTGGACTCCTCAGATGTTTGTAATGTCAGCCCTCTGGAGGGGAACCATCCTCATAACACCGTTAAAAAGTTGCCGAACCCGTCTGACATTTCCGAGGTCAGAGTTAATTAAATATGTTCCAGTCGGGATCTCTCGGCGAGCGATCGAGAAGCGCAGAGCAGCGATAACGAGATGAAAGGCGGTCGTCTGTCTGTGATGCTGCTGCTGATGCTGCTGAGTTCAGCCTCAGATGCTCTGCAGACGCACGAGATGTTTGTGATCTTCTGCTCTGCAGCAGAACAAAGATCCATCAGAACACCTCCTCTGATACACACAGGAGTCACATCTAACCTCCCTGATCCTGGAACACACACAACATGCACATGTATACACACACACACACACACCACACACACACACAGGCATGGACACACACACACCACACACACACACACAGGCCACACACACACACACACACACAGGCATGGACACACGCACAGACACACACACAGAGACACACACACACAGGCACACGCACACAGGCACACACACACCCACACACACTGAAGTCTGAGTGTTACAAGCCTGGAGCTGTTGCAGACACACACACACCAGCTGACACTGATAGAACCGTGCTACGCACACACAAAAACTGCAAACACATGCTCATGCATACACACATACACACACACACACGTTCACACACACACACACACACACACACACACACATGCTCTTGCCTACATTCTCACACACACATACACACACACAGCCATTGGCGGTTTGGGCGTGTGGCTCCACCCCCTTGCCGTGGGTTTGTTATATTTTCATTAATTAACACACGTATCAAACCCCTCCCCCTCCCCCCCCCTGATCCATGATGTAAATGTTAATTACAAACTTGCGCTTCAGGAAACTGAGCTACTGTGTGTGTGTGTGTGTGTGTGTGTGTGTGTGTGTGTGTGTGTGTGTGTGTGTGTGTGTGTGTGTGTGTGTGTGTGTGTGTGTGTGATCGATATGGGGGCATGTGAAAACTGCATTGAGGGGCATGTGAATTTATTTTCACACGAACAGATATATAGAGAGAGAGAGAGAGAGAGAGAGAGAGAGAGAGACAGAGAGAGAGAGAGAGAGACGAGAGAGACAGAGACAGAGAGAGAGATACACAGAGAGAGATACACAGAGAGAGAGAGAGAGAGAGAGGAGGATGGATGTCTCCATCACCTCAGCTCCACGGTCTCCTCCTCCTCCTCCCAGAATGCACCAGTGAACAGTGAGACAGGCTCCGCCCCTCCCAGCCAATTACAGAAACACGTAAATATTTGATACTCACCCTCTGTATATTAATACTCACCCTCTGTATATTAATACACACACTCTGAATATTAATACACACAGTTCTACTGCGTTATGTACACACGTGTTGCATACATTAGCCAAGCGCTACGCCGTGACACCTGTCCATGCTAAGGGATGCATCGCTGCTATGCTATGCTATGCTATGCTGTGATATGCTATGCTATGCTATGCTGTGATATGCTGTGCTATGCTATGCTGTGCTATGCTACACCATGCTGCGCTATGCTACGCAAAGTTATGTCATGGTATGCAGCGTTGTACTAAATGACATGTGATGTCATCACATGCTACGTTATGCTACATTATATCATGATATGTTGAGATGCTACGCTACGCTACGTCACTGCCTCCTATAAGCCGCTGGCGCTGCTCTCGGTGCAGTAGAGACTCCATTAGCACACTTGCGGCGCTAGTGGAACTCGCGGCGCTCCGAAAAGCTAGCGCTTAGGTTAAATTGTGTTTAAGACGGGTTTTGCACGCCGCATCTCAATTGGGTAGATAGCTGTGATGGGGTGGGTCGGGGGTTTGGGTTCTGTGTGTTTAATGTGTTCGCCTTATATGTTTTTTGTTTTTGTTTTTATTATATTCATCACTGCACTTTGCTCTGTTGGTCGTACTGTTGGCCCTTTACTCTCCGTCTTAAGCTTTAAATGGTCCAGCCCAGGTTAATTCAACACCCTGATGGGAGTGCGCTCAAGTTTGTTAGCTGGAATTGCAAAGGTCTTAATTCTCCAGTAAAGCGCACCAGGGTCTTACGCCATCTTCATCATTTGGAGCTCAGGTGATGTATCTTCAAGAAACACACTTTAAAACATCCGCTCTTTCCAGAGTTGGGAGTGGATGGACTGGTCAGGCCTACTATTCGACCCCAAAAAAATGTATGATGAATTTAGAAACTACTATGCCTCGTTATACACATCTGAAACTAATTCCGACACAAAGGATTTTTTGCCACGCTCGAGGTTCCTCTAGTACATCCTGATATGATTGAAGAGCTGGAGAAACCAATAACTGTCACTGAACTTTCCACTGCTATTACATCTATGCAGGGTGGTAAATGACCGGGACAAATTTGGCTTTGGTAAGAAATGTACCTCATGGGTGAATTGTTGTATTCCTCCCCCCTAGCCTCAGTGAGGACAAACAATACCCAATCTGAATATTTCCCCCTCCATCGCTCCAACAGGCAAGGTTGCCCCTTGAGCCCTCATCTATTTGCCTTAGCCATTGAGCCCCTCTCCATCGCACTTCGCTGTGATCCCCGTATCATAGGTATCTTCAGAAATGGAATGGAACAAAGAGCTTCTCTTTATGCAGATGACCTTCTTCTTTATGTTTCCAATTTCTCTGTGTCTATCCCTGCAGCTCTCTCTATTCTTAACTCATTTGGTGCTATATCTGGTTACAAACTAAATTTAAGTAAAAGCGAACTATTCCCGTTAAATAAAGCAGCACGTGACTACCCCCTACATAGTCTGCCATTTAAAACTGCGCCACACAACTTCACTTACTTAGGGATTCAGGTAACTGATAGGTTTAAAGACCTTTATAAAGCTAATTTCGCCCCTCTTTTGACCCGTGTACAAGCGGACTTTGACCACTGGTCAGTGCTGAATCTGTCTCTAGCTGCCCGAATTAATTAACACTTATTTCAATGTATACCCATTTTCCTCCCCCAAAATTTTTCCGTCAAATTGACACTATTATCTCAGACTTTATTTGGAACAAGAAAACTCCTAGGATACGCAAACAACTTTTACAGAGACCAAAGGCGCTGGGTGGAATGGCTCTACTGAACTTGAGGTTTTATTATTGGGCTGCTAATCTGAGAACAATACAATCCTGGCTGCACTCTGATTCACATCACTCCCGGCCTGTTTGGCTTGAAATGGAAGCTGCTTCCTGTAGGCCAGCATCTCTCTCTGCATTGGCTCACTTTCCCATTAAGAGCCCCCCCTCTGTTTACACTAAAAATGTAATTGTCAAATCCTCCTTGAGAATTTGGAGTCAGTTCAAACGCTGCTTTGGTCTCCAAACATACTCTACGTTAGCCCCTATAACGGCAAATCCTGTTTTTCCTCCATCCTTAGTAGACGGTGCATTTACTACCTGGTCCAACCAAGGCATTAACTCATTCAAAGACCTGTATATTGATAACACATTTGCGTCTTTCCAACAGCTATCTGAGAAGTTTGCTCTACCTAGGCAGCATTTCTTTAGATATCTACAGATCCGCAGTTTTGTCAGGAATAGATTTCCTCAGTTTCCTAACCTCCCCACTGATTCGTCATTAGACACATTCCTTAAACCACTACCCGCTCTGAAGGGATTGATGTCTCATATCTATGCTCAGATTTGTTCCCTTCGTCTAGTCACCTTAAACTCCATTAAAGCTCTCTGGGAAGTGGATCTTGGCGAGGAGATCCCTGAGGAACTTTGGGAGGAGGTCCTTGCTAAAGTACACAAATCTTCTATCTGTGCGAAACATGGACTGATCCAGTGCAAAATTGTGCATCGCACACACTTCACAAAGGTCAGGCTCTCTAGGATTTATAATGATGTAGACCCAACTTGTGACAGGTGTCGCCAAGCACCAGCAAGCCATGCACACATGTTCTGGTCTTGTCCGGCTTTACATTCTTATTGGATCAAAATCTTTAGATCACTGTCGGAAGTCGCTGGAAAGCCAATTGATCCTAATGCTATGACTGCATTGTTTGGTGTTGCTCCACCCACACTGCCACTCTCTTCCCTGGAGAAAACCTATATAGCCTTTGTTACTTTACTAGCCAGACGCTTGATATTGCTCAGGTGGAAATCTTCAATTCCTCCCTCGCATACCTTGTGGATAAAAGAAGTGTTACATTTTGCTAAACTGGAGAGGATCAGATGCATAATGAGGGGCTCCCTGAGGAAATTTTATAAGATCTGGGACCCATTCGTTGAATATGTACGGGAGCTGGACATGCCAGATATCTGCCAGGCTGACTGACCAACAGTGATTTAGGTTTATATTACATACACTGTTTATTTTTATTTATTTTTCGTTTATTTATTTGTATTTGTATTTTTATTTTACTTAAATTTTATTTTTGAGTTTATTTTATTATTATATTATTTTATATATATATATATATGGTTTTTTCTCTTCTTTTTATCTTTTATTTCTTTTTTATTTCTCGATTTATTTATTGACTGATTTCATGTCTTTAGTCTTAGTCCGGGATTCTATATTTAGTTTGCTGTATTTGCCCTGTCTTGTTCTAGTCCTGTCTTGTTTTTGTTTTGGTTCACTTAAACTTGCACTATTACTTTGACACTTATATTTACCAAATGTTATTGTATTGTATATTTGTTATAATTGAAAAACCTCAATAAACAGATTGGGGATAAACAAAAGGATAAATGCCGCGCTGTCGGTCTCAGCAGAACCACTAGCATGAGATTTGTGTCAGGTTATTGATGAGGAGACATGAGCTGATCAGCTGACCGGGAGGAGGAGGGGGCGTGTTCTAACCTCCCCCTTCTCTGTGGGGGGGGGGATGGTTTATGGGGCCGCTGTCTGCTCTGGGGGGGGGGGGCGACCGACGTCCTCGGAGACCGGACCAAAGGCTCCACAAATAACCCTGGCATGAAACTTGAGACGAGTCACCTTGGAAACCACGACAACGACTAACGACGACGACGACGACGACGACGACGACGACAGCAGCAGCAGCGTTAGGCGAACCGTTTTATTCACAGCACCTGTTGTGTCCCTCGGAGACATCTCACTGCAAAGAGCTTCAACATCGTGAGGAAATAAATTTATGAGGGCATCTGTTGGGTTTAGCCCCCGCGCCCCCCCCCCATCATTACACGCTTATTAATCCAGTTATGTGCCGGGCAGCGCACATAAGGGACCGCGTGTTGCGTGTTGCGTGTTGCGTGTTGGCAGAGACATCAAACGTCGGCGTGTTGGCGAGGCGCTAATCTGGAGCGAGGCGTGAAGGCCGCGTGAAGGCTTCTGATCAGATTACTGTACTCCCTGACGTGACGGGGAACTCCTAACTCCTCCTAACTCCTCCTAACTCCTTCTAACTCCTCCTCCTCCTCCCCCTCCTCCCGTCCGTCGGCTTCAGAATAAAAAACAACCCAACATGGACGCTGTGTTTTGTCTCGGAGACGAACGGAGCAACCGGCGAGGGGCGGACGTGACATTTGCTGCGCGGACGTTTCACGCGGTTTCGTCACGTAAGGCAGGCAGAGTGTTTATTTATGACTGAGTTTCTCTCCTGTTCTGTTTCCTTATTAGTTATTTAGTCGATCATTAATTATTTAGTTTAGTTGTCTCCTTCAACAAATGTACTCTTTGTAAGTCGCTTTGGATAAAATCGTCTGCCAAATGCCCGAAATGTAAATGTAAATGTAAATGTAAATATAAATATAGTTAGTGGTACATCGTGTATGAGTTGCTTGATAAAGAGAGATAAGGGGAGTTTTCGCACACGGATTCGATCACGTTTCCGCAAAGCGTTCCGCGTCGAGCGTGCGGATCGTTCCGGAAGGCTGCTGTGACACGGCCAGACTGCTGGTCGTCGTCGTGGTTACAAGCATCATCTCCTCCTGTAGCCCAGATCTCCGTCTCTCTCCGAGCGGCAGACGTGACAGCCGCACGGTGGGGGGGTGCACCTCCATCTTGTCATGTGACCGTCCCCGGGTCCCCGCGCAAATGTCAACCAACTTCAGGCGGGAAAATGTCACTCGACTACGCTAGTCGTTAGCTCAGCAGCTCTCTGGCTCGGCTATCAAGAAGCTTCTCTCTTCAATTCTCCCAGGGATACGACACACACTGACACTCACACTGACACACACATACTGACACACATACTGACACTCACACACACACATACTGACACTCACAGACACACACACACACTGACACACATACTGACACACACACACACACACACTACTGACATGCACACACACTGACACACTCACAAACATACTGACACACACACTCACTGACACGACACACACACATACTGACACACACCCACACTGACACTCACACACTCACTGACACACACCCACACTGACACTCACACACTCACTGACACACACACACACACACATACTGACACACCACCACCACATACTGATACACAACACCCACACTGACACACACCACACACATACTGATACACATCATACTGACACACACTCACACATACCCTGACACCACAACCACACTGGACACTCACACACATATTACTGACACACACACATCACATACTGACACCACATACTGACACTCACATCGAGCATTACTGACACACACACACATACTGACACCACACTGACATTACACACACACATACTGACACCCACACACACACTACACATACTGACCACACACACATCTGACAACGATACACGACAAGCACGACACACACACACACACACACTGACACACACACTGGAGCGAGGACAGTTTACCGTTCATCACAACGGAGACTTCTGTCAGTTACCTGTCAGAAGGAAGACTTTAAGGAAGACTTTAAGGAAGACTTTAAGGAAGACTTTTCTGCGTCATGACAACAACGTGACTCTTGTGTGTGTGTGTGGGGAATTATTCTGGCCTTGAGTTAATTACGCTTTTGTCTGTTCTAATTATAACTTGTCAGCGAGGAAGTGAACTTGTGTTGTTAATTATTATATCGTTGCGTTAACGGACATAAATGCAGCAAATTCACTTTCATGAAGTGTCTCGTCGATTAAGTCAGTTGGCTGCTGTTTCTGCCGGCGCCATGGCAACCAGCCCACCGCTGGCAACGGCGACGGCTAGCTGGGAGCTAGCAGGAGCGGCCCCCCTTGACACCAGCCGGTACAACAAGTCACCGCGTCGACAGTCCAGCATGCATTATGCAGCGGCGTCATCACCACCGTCTTCATCGCCGCCGCCATCATCGTCGTCTGTGCCCGGGTCCCGCCCACTCCGCCTCGCTCGCCCTTTCTTCTCTCCGTCTCCTGCTCGCTCGCTTTCTGTCACCTCCCCATCTGGTGTCATCACTTCTACTCAGGGCCACCGCATGAAGCCTCATCTTCACTTCAGGGAGGAATGAGACAGAGATGAAGATGGAGAGAGAGAGGGAGAGAGAGAGGGGGAGAGACAGAGACAGGGGAGGAGAGAGAGAGAGAGAGAGAGAGAGAGGGAGAGACAGAGAGAGAGAGAGAGGGAGAGGGAGAGACAGAGAGAGAGGAAGAAGAGAGAGAAAGAGACAGAGAGAGAGAGACAGAGACAGAGAGAGAGGGAGAGAGAGAGAGAGGGGGAGAGGGAAGGAGAGGGAGACAGATAGCAGAGAGAGAGAAAGAGAGAGAGAGAGCGAGGGGAGAGAGAGAGAAACAGAGGGAAGGGGAGGGAGAGGGACGGAGAGAGAAGAAACAGAGAGAGAGAGAGAGGGGGAGGGGGGAGGGAGAGAGAGAGGAGGGGGGGTGGAGAGTAAAGGAACGGGGAGGCGAGATGTTTCAACAGAGTGAATTTGTCGATTAAAAATGGCAGTTATTGATGGTGTTAATATAGATGAATGTCTCGCCGCGGCCGGAGCTTCACACACACGATGTACTGCGCTGACACCGCGGCAAGATGGATGGAGCAGCATCATCTAGTGAACACACACACACACACACACACACACACACACACACACACACACACACACACGCACGCGCGCACACACGGACTCACTCACTCACTCACACACACACACACACACACGAAGATATTACAAAAGGTGAGGCGTTCCCGGTGGTCGATACGCGCGGCCGGGCAGAACCACGGCGCAATCCATCTAAAGGTTACCGTGGTGACGGCGGCTCCCGTCTCTCGGCGGCGTGGCCCAGCTGACGCCGCCCCCCACCCCCCTCCGCACACACCGGTTACGACCTCCCGCGCGAAAGACGATCCCAACAGATTGTGACTCTGAGGGTCCGTGGCGGCCCAGCGTGCGGTCTCGGCGCCCCGCGCGAGGCCGCGACGCGATGATGACTCCATGGTTCTGACTACAAGACGAATGCTCGGCTGTTTTGTACATCATGCACCCGAGGCAGCCTGTTCTCCACGGGGCCTCGCTCCCCCCCCCCCCCCCTCCCCTCCCCCGCTCTGATCTGGCTGGATCTCACTGCGGTTACACACACTGGTGTACACACTGGTACACAACACACACACACTGCTGTACACACTGCTACACAACACACACACACTGCTGTACACACTGCTACACAACACACACACACTGCTGTACACACTGCTACACAACACACACACACTGCTGTACGCACAACCTCAAATTACACACGACTGCAACACACAACCACACAATGCACACACTACTAGAACACAATACACACTTTAGGATGTAATACAAATGACAACACAATATATACTACACACACTGCACACACACACACCACATAATACACACAACAACACAATACACACCACATAGTACCCACAACAACACAATACACACCACATAGTACACACAACAACACAATACACACCACATAGTACACACTACAACACAATACACACCACATAGTACACACTACAACACAATACACACCACATAGTACACACTACAACACAATACACACCACATAGTACACACTACAACACAATACACACCACATAGTACACACTACACACCACATAGTACACACTACAACACAATACACACCACAGGGATCATTTCATGCTTGTTTCCCCACAAAAACGCGTTCAACAAACGCTTGAAAGCAGAGCAGAAATATCACAGCTCCTGTCCTGCGCTCCAGGATGCAGGTAATATGCTAATGACCCCCTGACCCCGCCCACCTGCCAGCTCATTTGCACACATTTGAATATTGGACGGCGATGGGTTCAAAGTATCTGTTAGGTCACAAATTGTCCCCTTGTGTGTAAAGGACCACGCAGAGCTGTTTGCAGAGAGCAGGTCACGGCGCAGGCAAACCCAACGTAGTCACGGACTGACGCTTCAGCGATACGCGCTAAAAGGTTAGCACGGGTTTCCTGACGAGCTGCGTCACAGTTAGTACACTTCGTAAAAAGCCTTCATTAAAAGCCTAACGATGTACAGTCGTTAGGATAATGAACGATGGGAGAGATTCATCGCATTACCCGATTGTTGTCCGAAGCGAGTTCAACGGAGCGAACGAGCATTCGTGAACGCAGGCGCG
>PIJE02000200.1:35605-40605 GCA_002895965.2 Coryphaenoides rupestris
CCTAACCCACCACCTCCTCCTCCACTCCTCCTCCTCCTCTCTCCTAACCCACCACCTCCTCCACCACCACCACCCACACCACCTCCTCCTCCATCCTCCTCCTCCTCCTCTCTTAACCCACCACCTCCTCCTCCACCCCTCCCACCACCACCTCTCCCCCCCCCCCCTCCTCCTCCTCCCCCCCTCCCCCCCCTCCACCACCTCCACTCACCCTCCTCCACCTCCACCCTCCACCACCACCACCTCACCACCACCACCTCCTCCTCCATCTCCTCCTCCTCCCTCCACCACACCTCCTCCTCACCACCACCACCACCTCCTCCCCCCACCTCTCCCTCCTCTCTCTCCTAACCCACTCACCTCCTCCTCCTCCTCCTCTTCCTAACCCACCACCCTCCTCCTCTCCCACCACCACCCTCCTCCTCCTCTCCTCCTCCTCTTCTTAACTCCACCACCTCCTCCTCCTCCTCCTCCTCCTCCTCCTCCTCCACCTCCTCCACCACCTCTCCTCCATCTCCTCCTCCTCCTCCTCTTCCTCTTCCTAACCCCCACCTCCTCCTCCACTCCTCCTCCTCCTCCTCTTCCTAACCCCACCTCCTCCTCCTCCCACCACCACCACCTCCTCCTCCACTCCTCCTCCTCCTCCTCTTCTTAACCCACCACCTCCACCACCACCACCACCACCTCCTCCCCCACCTCTCCTCTTCTTCTCACCCTCCACCTCCTCCTCCTCCTCCTCCCTCCTCCTCTTCCTACCCACCACCTCCTCCACCACCACTCCACCCACCACCACCCTCCTCCTCCATCTCCTCCTCTCCTCCTCTCTTCTCCCACCTCCCTCTCCACCACCACCACCCCCTCCTCCCCATCTTCCTCCTCCTCCTACCCACCACTCCTCCTCCTCCTCTTCCTAACCCACCACCTCCTCCACCACCACCACCCTCCTCCTCCATCTTCCTCCTCCTCTTCTACCCACCACCTCCTCCTCCTCCTCCTCCTCCTCCCTCCTCCCTCCTCCTCCACCACCTCCTCTTCTTAACCCTCCACCTCCTCCCCTCCACCTCCACCTCCTCCTCCTCCTCCTCCTCCTCTTCCTCTTCCTAACCCACCACCTCCTCCTCCATCTCCTCCTCCTCCTCCTCTTCCTAACCCACCACCTCCTCCCCACACCACCACCTCCTCCTCCTCCTCCTCACTCCTCCTCCTCCTCCTCCTCCTCCTCCTCCCACCTCCACCCCACCCCTCCACCTCCTCCTCCTCCCACCTCCACCACCTTCCTCCTCTCTCTCCTCCACCTCCACTCCTCCCCACCCACCTCCTCCTCCCTCTCTCCTCCTCCTCCTAACCCACCACCTCCTCCTCCTCACCTCCTCCTCCTCCTCCTCCACCCCCTCCTCCTCCACCACCCACCCTCCTCCTCCTCCTCCACCACCACCCACTCCTCCTCCACCTCCTCCCTCCCAACCCTCACCTCCACCTCCTCCACCACCACCTCCTCCTCCTCTTCCTCACCCACCACCTCCTCCTCCTCCATCCATCCTCCATTCCTCCTCCTCATCCCCACCACCACCTCCTCCTCCTCCTCCACCACCACCTCTCTCCTACCTCCTCCTCACCATCTCTCCACCACCTCCTCTCTTCTTTTTAACCCTCCAGCCCTCCAACACCACCACCACCACGCACCTCCTCCCTCCTCCTCCTCCTCCTCTTCCTCTTCCTAACCACCACCTCTCTCCTCCTCCAATCTCCTCCTCCTCCTCCTCTTTCCTAACCCACCACCTCCTCCTCACCACCACCACCACCTCCTCCTCCTCCTCCTCCACCACCACCACCACCACCTCCTCCTCCTCCTCCTCCTCCTCCTCCTCCACCACCTCCTCCTCCTTCCCCACCACCTCCTCCTCCTCTTCTTAACCCTCCACCACCACCACCACCTCCTCCTCCTCCTCCTCCTCCTCCTCTTCCTAACCCACCACCTCCTCCTCCATCTCCTCCTCCTCTTCTTCTTAACCCTCCACCTCCACCTCCTTCTCCTCCTCCTCCAGGAGCAGAGCTGTGTGTTTATTGGTGTCCGGGTGAGAGGAGAACCCAACAGAAACGCCAGGTCGTAAAAGCAGTTTAGAAAAGTAAAACATATTAAAAGTATTAAAAA
Organism: Coryphaenoides rupestris; assembly: GCA_002895965.2. Taxonomy (NCBI): domain Eukaryota; kingdom Metazoa; phylum Chordata; class Actinopteri; order Gadiformes; family Macrouridae; genus Coryphaenoides; species Coryphaenoides rupestris. Next base: position 37,758 of record PIJE02000200.1, read on the forward strand.
AACAACCTTTTACCAGAATAGGCGTTCTAGTTCATAATGATTGAGAAATAATTAGTAAATTATACTGGAAAACCTTTAATATCAGGAATGCTAAATCCAAAGCAAAAATGCAACACTTTAATTACTCCATTAACGGGCAGTAAAAAGTTGATTGCTTTGGTTTTAAATATTAATATTGTGGTTTGAATTAAATTAAAAGTATTGATTTATGATCTGAGCTGACAGCGTGTTCGGAGTCAGGCGCCAACGACCCTCCGGGCAGCCGGCCAATCACTGATCAGTCTCCCGGTCCAGCGATCTGATTGGTCGACGTGTGGATTTATCTCTTCATGGCTCTGCTGTTTAAAAGAGAATAAAACTCTGAGTTCTGCTTTAGTTACTCTCCTGTTAGCCTAGCTTCGTGTTAGCCTAGTTTAGGGTTAGTCTAGCTTAGTGTTAGCCTAGTTAAGTGTTAGTCTAGCTTAAAATGTACAATTATTTATAACCTTATTTATAACCTTATAACAACATGAACACTAAAACATGGAGAGAAAAGTCTTCCCTGCTTCTTTAACGACCAACCAATGAATGGATGGATGAATAAATGAACGAATGAATGAGGACATGAATGAAAACATTAAGAGATGACTGGATGGATGGATGGATGGATGATGGAAGGTTGAATTGATGGCAGAATGAATGGATGAACGAGCAGATGAATGAATGACTCTCTGTCTGTGTCTGTCTGTCTGTGTGTCTGTCTGTGTCTCTGTCTGTGTCTCTGTCTGTCTGTCTGTCTGTGTCTCTGTCTGTCTGTGTCTCTGTCTGTGTCTGTCTGTCTGTCTGTGTCTCTGTCTGTCTGTGTCTCTCTGTCTGTCTGTGTCTGTCTGTCTGTGTCTCTGTCTGTGTCTGTCTGTCTGTCTGTGTCTCTCTGTCTGTCTGTGTCTCTGTCTGTGTCTCTGTCTGTCTGTCTGTGTCTCTGTCTGTCTGTCTGTCTTTCTCTCGGTCAGTCTGTCTGTCTTTCTCTCTGTCTGTCTGTCTGTCTGTCTGTCTGTCTGTCTGTGTCTGTCTGTCTGTTGTCTGTCTGTCTGTCTGTCTGTCTGTGTCTGTCTGTCTGTGTCTGTCTCTCTGTCTGTCTGTCTGTGTCTCTGTCTGAATGGATGACCGCTGGTGTTTTAACAGGGTTGCCCATCAGTCGCGTTACAATGGGTGACAGAAAACACAAAAGCTTCTCCAACACAATGGTGGTGGTGGTGGTGGTGGTGGAGGAGGAGGACCAGCAGCTTCCTGCCTTTCTGCTCCCGTCCGTCCTGAAGGAGACGGGGGGCACCTGGACTTCATAAACCCAGAGTTAGACGGCGGGTCGCTGGCGGGTTCACACACTAAACACACTAAACAAACACGCCGTTTACCAGAACATCCCAGTGATGAGCGGCTGATTCATAGCGTCAGAACGCAGCGCTGCGCCCAGAACCCTCCTAAACCCTCGTAGCCGGTAAGCGGCCACAAAGCGCCGCTCTTTAAAAAAGACTCTCACGAAATACTTTGCGTTTATTTATTGACAGCGTAATTCGTCTGTAATCGTGGCAGATCTTTTCTCCCTATTTTAATTAAAACAAATAACATCTCTGTTGTGTTTGAACGAGGATGAGGCGGCTGGTTAAACATCGGTCCCGGTGTCGGCAGCAGCTGTGGGGCCTCCTGTGTGAGACGTCTGCGCTGTAAACAAGTATTATACTAATAAAGTTTGAAGCTAAATAGTGATGGATGAGTTTAATCTCCTGGATCTCTGCAGTCTCCCCCGCCTCCTCCATCTCTCCTCTCTCCTCTCTCCTTTCTCCCACTCCCCTCCATCTCTCTCTCCATCTCTCCTCTCTCCTCTCTCTCCTCCATCTCTCCCATCTCTCCTCTCCATCGCTCTCCTCTCTCATCTCCTCTCTCTCCTCCATCTCTCCCATCTCTCCTCTCTCCTCTCCATCGCTCTCCTCTCTCCTCTCTCTCTCCATCGCTCTCCTCTCTCATCTCCTCTCTCCTCTCTCTCTCCATCTCCTCCATCTCTCCTCTCTCCTCAGCTTCTCTCTATCTCCTCATTCCTCCTCATCATGTCGTACTCTCCAACAACAACACCCTCGCACCTCCCCCTCTCCTCCCTCATGTCATCTGACAGCCGCTGTTTGGTGAAACATGATGCTCCCCCCCACCACCACCACCACCACCACCACCACAACCCCGGGGGTCCTCCTCACCCCCCTACAGCACCCAAACACCCTCCTGGTGGGAGGTGGGGGAGAAGATGGAGATAGATAAGATAAAAGAGAGAGAGGAGGAGGAGGAGGAGGAGAGAGGAAAGAGAGAGAGAGGAGGAGGAGGAGGAGGAGGAGGAGGAGGAGGAGAGAGAGAGAGAGAGGAGGAGGAGGAGAGAGAGAGATAGAGAGAGAGGAGGAGGAGGAGAGAGGGAGATAGAGAGAGTGTGTGTATCTCTCGTCTGATTGGCTGAGCCTCCCCAGAGAGTCGTAACAGTAACCTCATGTCCAGGTCGTATAAAGCTTCCTCGTGCTCATAATGTTGTTCATATATCTTCCTGTACATGTAGTCGTGGGTCGGGGACTATATATTATTATTATTATTATGTATACCGTGTACATATATACTTTATTTATGTACACAAGGTTGTCTCCCTATTAACCGTCTATCTCTGCCTCTCCTCTCCTCTCCGTCCGGGACTCTTAGCGTTATGAGTTATGACTCTCCGGGGATCGACTGCGAACTCGTCGGCCATCACGGCTCCAGACCCAACATGGCCGCTGATGGAGTTTCGATGTGGGGGTTGGGGGGGGGGGGGGGTGGGTGGGCGGTAATGCGATAGGCC
>PIJE02000200.1:45605-48105 GCA_002895965.2 Coryphaenoides rupestris
GCGGCGGGAGTGACGGCTCCAAGTACCGTCACCAGCGCACACGCCGCCACGCACCAGCGTGCACGCACACGCCGCCGCCGCCACCGCACACACGCCGCCACCAGAGGTTCCAATAACGTACGTTTAGCGGCACTAACGCGATCGTAGCGATAGCCGTCGGTGGCGGTGGATGATGAGGACGACGTTTAACGGCTGTAATAAATCACTGATGTAGCAGCGATGTTCTGACGGACCCCCGGACCGACCTGACAAACGAAAGGTTGTGGGTTCAACTCCCGACGTCTACCTGCCGCCGTCCTCAAGCAAGACCCCCACTAACCCCACCCCCCCACCAGCTCAGATACCAGAACCGACGACAGAAAAGCAGTTGAGCTCCAAGGGGCGTCAAGCGCATCGTTATCAAACTTCACCTCGTAAATCGCCGATGCTATCGAGTGTCCGACCTCAGACCAGCAACGTCGAAGTGGCGTCCGTGGCGTTTACTAAACACGGTTATCTCCGCCGCCGCGTGCCGTGTTCCGGTGAGTCCAGACACTCCCCGCCGGGTAACTCATGAGCCTCGGGTCGCCCCCGGTCAGGCGGGGGGGGGGTTCTGCCGGGCTCTTGGAAGTCGTTTACCTTCCCAGGTGGAGCCCAGGAGACTCCGGGCTTCTCCCCCTTTCTCCCCCGTCTCTCCCCCATCCTCCTACCACCTCCCCTCCCGTCCCCAGACGTGAACCTTCTAATTCAATTATTTATAATTCAGGAGCAGCTTGCAGCGCGGGAGGAAAACAAGCTCGCCTCGTTACAGAGCAGCAGGTAAACCGGGACGTTCCGGGTATCGACCTGTTTACAGCGCGGAAGGGATCGAACCCGGGAGTGAACTCGTTTGGGAATTCAAAAACCCTCTCGCCCGCTACACGTCTAGACGTATAGCAGCTGTAGCCGGCGGTTGAGTGGGCCGCACCGCACGGAATGGACAAATGCTTGCTGGTTCAACGCCCTCGACAGACACCCTGCACATTACCCCGTGGTCAGCAGTCACCTGAGCTGACCGAGAACGTTTGAGCAGCTCCTTCAGCACAAGGAGTAGCTGTTAGCAGATATATTATATTATTATTATTATTATTATATAATATTATCCTTATTTTATCTCATCGAGACGCAAAGGACAACATTCGCTTCTGTGTCAGTAAACCTGAGTTCACGTCAAACCATCTCAGGTGTTTCAAACAACCAACAGTCCAGGTCCTGTAGAGAACCTTCAGGGCTGGAGGCGTGTCTAACGAGCGCTGGAGGCGTGTCTAACGAGGGCTGGAGGCGTGTCTAACGAGGGCTGGAAGCGTGTCTAACTATGAGACCCAACCCAACCTTACCTTACCTGGCCTTCAGAAGCCAATCAACCAATCACAAACGGGCGATGCAGAAAGGAGCCTCATCAACATGTGGTCAACCCCCGCGCTCATGAACAGTGCTGAACCTAAGTGTAAGTTCTACGTTAAGGTTATTGTTCAGTTCATCAGACAACACCGTGGTCTTCTGTGACGGATGAAGGTCTAACATCTAACACTTCCTGTCCAGAGACCCTGAGCTCACAGAGACTCTTCCCCCGGGTCCGAGACTCCAGGACCTCGGTGTGAAGACCTCTCTCGCCGTCGATGGTCAGATTACGACCGCAACATCTCCCTCCGCAGGCGAGCACTCTGTCGATATCTGGCCTTCACCGTTCTGTTGGTACAGAAATGCTCCCCCCGAGGACCGCCGGCCATTACTCTCTCTCTCGCTCTCTCGCTCTCGCTCTCTCGCTCTCGCTTAAATACCCATCTTGAGGGAGGGGAGGGGTCAAGGCGCCTGCTGACAGCCAATCAGAGGCCGCCGCCGCCGCCGCCACCGCCGTGGTCGTCGCCCACTCCCGAGACGGTGCCCCGGGTTCCGGAACTCCTCGTTAGCGGCGTGACGAGGCGCGACACGGGGTCGCCTAGCAACGCCCGGCAGCACCGTCGGGAGAGCAGTCAGGTGGAGGGAGAGAGAGAAAGAGAGAGAGACAGCGAGAGAGAGAGAGAGAGAGAGAGAGAGACAGAGAGAGAGAGAGAGAGACAGAGAGAGAGAGACAGAGAGAGAGAGAGAGCGGTAGAGAGAGGTAGAGTCCCAGCATCCTCACCTTGCATCTCGCTGGTTGTTAATAATTCAGTCGTATTGTGGAGGCTCTCTGGTTGACCAGCAGCAACACCAGCAACACATGCAGCACTTTGCTGCTTTACTGGTCCTCTAGCTGACGAAGCACACGTTTGATCCACATTGGTGTCGTTTTATACATTTATTGTTTAATTCCCGTACCTTCTGCTGTGATTATATTTTATTATACCCGGGCTGGGGTTAACGAAGCACACGGTATCTTAGAACCTGAGGATTATATATATATTATATTATATTATATTATATATTATATTATATATATAAGACCCCAGGCTCTCACACACACACATATATATGCACACACACACAAGCACGCACGGACAGA
>PIJE02000200.1:53105-78105 GCA_002895965.2 Coryphaenoides rupestris
GTGTGTAGCCTGTGTAGCGTGTGTAGCCTGTGTAGCGTGTGTAGCCTGTGTAGCCTGTGTAGCGTGTGTAGCCTGTGTAGCGTGTGTAGCGTGTGTAGCGTGTGTAGCGTGTGTATCGTGTGTAGGCTGTGTAGCGTGTGTAGCGTGTGTAGCGTGTACCTGGGAGGTGCGACTCCCTCAGAGGGTATTTCTGCACGGAGCTTCGGGCAAAAGTTCATCACGGTTGAGCTGGAGTTCGTAGTTCCTTCCCGGGAACAACGTCCAGACTGGAGACGTGTCTCTATACTGTGTATTCTATAGAGCAGTATGTCTCTATACTGTGTATTCTATAGAGCAGTATGTCTCTATACTGTGTATTCTATAGAGCCGTATGTCTCTATACTGTGTATTCTATAGAGCAGTATGTCTCTATACTGTGTATTCTATAGAGCAGTATGTCTCTATACTGTGTATTCTATAGAGCAGTATGTCTCTATACTGTGTATTCTATAGAGCAGTATGTCTCTACACTGTGTATTCTATAGAGCCGTATGTCTCTATACTGTGTATTCTATAGAGCAGTATGTCTCTACACTGTGTATTCTATAGAGCCGTATGTCTCTATACTGTGTATTCTATAGAGCAGTATGTCTCTATACTGTGTATTCTATAGAGCAGTATGTCTCTATACTGTGTATTCTATAGAGCAGTATGTCTCTATACTGTGTATTCTATAGAGCAGTATGTCTCTACACTGTGTATTCTATAGAGCCGTATGTCTCTATACTGTGTATTCTATAGAGCAGTATGTCTCTATACTGTGTATTCTATAGAGCAGTATGTCTCTATACTGTGTATTCTATAGAGCAGTATGTCTCTACACTGTGTATTCTATAGAGCCGTATGTCTCTATACTGTGTATTCTATAGAGCAGTATGTCTCTATACTGTGTATTCTATAGAGCAGTATGTCTCTATACTGTGTATTCTATAGAGCAGTATGTCTCTATACTGTGTATTCTATAGAGCAGTATGTCTCTATACTGTGTATTCTATAGAGCAGTATGTCTCTATACTGTGTATTCTATAGAGCCGTATGTCTCTATACTGTGTATTCTATAGAGCAGTATGTCTCTATACTGTGTATTCTATAGAGCAGTATGTCTCTATACTGTGTATTCTATAGAGCAGTATGTCTCTACACTGTGTATTCTATAGAGCAGTATGTCTCTATACTGTGTATTCTATAGAGCAGTATGTCTCTACACTGTGTATTCTATAGAGCCGTATGTCTCTATACTGTGTATTCTATAGAGCAGTATGTCTCTATACTGTGTATTCTATAGAGCAGTATGTCTCTATACTGTGTATTCTATAGAGCAGTATGTCTCTATACTGTGTATTCTATAGAGCAGTATGTCTCTACACTGTGTATTCTATAGAGCCGTATGTCTCTATACTGTGTATTCTATAGAGCAGTATGTCTCTATACTGTGTATTCTATAGAGCAGTATGTCTCTATACTGTGTATTCTATAGAGCAGTATGTCTCTATACTGTGTATTCTATAGAGCAGTATGTCTCTACACTGTGTATTCTATAGAGCCGTATGTCTCTATACTGTGTATTCTATAGAGCAGTATGTCTCTATACTGTGTATTCTATAGAGCAGTATGTCTCTATACTGTGTATTCTATAGAGCAGTATGTCTCTACACTGTGTATTCTATAGAGCCGTATGTCTCTATACTGTGTATTCTATAGAGCAGTATGTCTCTATACTGTGTATTCTATAGAGCAGTATGTCTCTATACTGTGTATTCTATAGAGCCGTATGTCTCTATACTGTGTATTCTATAGAGCCGTATGTCTCTATACTGTGTATTCTATAGAGCAGTATGTCTCTATACTGTGTATTCTATAGAGCAGTATGTCTCTACACTGTGTATTCTATAGAGCCGTATGTCTCTATACTGTGTATTCTATAGAGCAGTATGTCTCTATACTGTGTATTCTATAGAGCCGTATGTCTCTATACTGTGTATTCTATAGAGCAGTATGTCTCTATACTGTGTATTCTATAGAGCCGTATGTCTCTATACTGTGTATTCTATAGAGCCGTATGTCTCTACACTGTGTATTCTATAGAGCAGTATGTCTCTATACTGTGTATTCTATAGAGCAGTATGTCTCTATACTGTGTATTCTATAGAGCAGTATGTCTCTATACTGTGTATTCTATAGAGCCGTATGTCTCTATACTGTGTATTCTATAGAGCCGTATGTCTCTATACTGTGTATTCTATAGAGCAGTATGTCTCTATACTGTGTATTCTATAGAGCAGTATGTCTCTATACTGTGTATTCTATAGAGCAGTATGTCTCTACACTGTGTATTCTATAGAGCAGTATGTCTCTATACTGTGTATTCTATAGAGCAGTATGTCTCTATACTGTGTATTCTATAGAGCAGTATGTCTCTACACTGTGTATTCTATAGAGCCGTATGTCTCTATACTGTGTATTCTATAGAGCAGTATGTCTCTATACTGTGTATTCTATAGAGCAGTATGTCTCTATACTGTGTATTCTATAGAGCAGTATGTCTCTATACTGTGTATTCTATAGAGCAGTATGTCTCTATACTGTGTATTCTATAGAGCAGTATGTCTCTATACTGTGTATTCTATAGAGCAGTATGTCTCTATACTGTGTATTCTATAGAGCAGTATGTCTCTATACTGTGTATTCTATAGAGCAGTATGTCTCTATACTGTGTATTCTATAGAGCAGTATGTCTCTATACTGTGTATTCTATAGAGCAGTATGTCTCTACTAATGGAATGTGTGGTCGTTCCAGCGTCCATCTTGGTTCTGGGATGTGGAGAGCAGCTCCCTCCCTCCCGCCTCCTCCTCCTCACCCTGGAGTCTGACGCCCAGCAGAGGATGCCTGGCTGATGGGCAACGTCTGCTGGGGCAGAGGAGGAATCCGTCCCCCAAACCCCCAAACTCTGCAGGATGTCAAACGTCGTCTCATTAAGCGTCCGTGTTTGAATATGGATTTTTCAATTTGTTGCCATGGCAACGGTTATGAAGCTGCGAGGGGAATCTCTGTCCTTTGTTCAGCGTTGAGGCTTCGGTCTCTCCAGTCTCTCCAGTCTCTCCGGTCTCTTCGGTCTCTCCAGTCTCTCCAGTCCGGTCTCTCCAGTCTCTCCCGTCTCTCCCGTCTCTCCCCGCCAGCGAATACTACTGTGTATTTCACACGTACAATCGTACAGCAGAGAAATTCAATCACCGATTGAATGCAAGCGTGAGGAATTTGACACAACAATCCGCAAGAAGAGCTTTTCCGGCGTCTTCTAATTGCTCCAATCCCAGATCATCCTCCTCTTTCTAGAGAGAGAGAGAGAGAGAGAGAGAGAGAGAGAGGCTGAGAGAGAGAGAGGGAAGAGAGAGAGGGAAAGAGAGAGAGAGAGATGGAGAGGCTGAGAAGAGAGAGGGAGAGAGAGAGAGAGAGAGAGAGACAGAGAGAGAGGGAGAGAGAGAGAGAGAGAGAGAGAGAGAGAGAGAGAGAGAGAGAGAGAGAGAGAGAGAGAGAGAGAGAGCGAGCGAGAGAGAGAGGAAGTGAGAGTCGAGGCGCTGAACAAAGAAATTATTTTCCCGCCGCCCGGCTGCCGGGGGTCAAAGGTCGTCGCTCGCAGTTTTGTAATTTTCTTTCCATTTGTTTCTGTTCCTCCCGGAGTCCGTCTGTCTGCACAACACACACACACTCACACACACACACACACACACACTCACACTCACACACACACACACACACACACACACACACACAACACAACACACACACACACACACCACAACACACACACACACACACACACACACACACACACACACACACACTCCGGCAGCACAGACGTATGGTTCCATTACCCAGCAGGCACCTGGCCTGAGACCATCATCTTCATCACCAGCCCACTGCCATAATCCCGTCACTCCCGACAACCGCCTCACATCAGCTGTAGAGGCTAAATTATGGGATGTCTGTGGGCGTCCGGGCCGAAGACCACCAGACATGAATTCTGTTTGTCTGCTCCACCCCCACCCACCCGAACCCAGAACCTTCCGGCTGGGATTATTCTGCACCCGTATAGAGTGTTGATTGACCGATTTTGGTCACTGATTGTTAAATTGTACAAATGGACTAAATGATCAGACCTCAGGGAGAACAGAGACAATCCTCCAGGAATGGTGAACCACATTTATAACTAATTACTGGAAGATTCTCTGTTCATTCTGTCCCCGGGTGGAACGGTTGATTGGCAATTTTAACGATCAACCACAAACAACCGAAGTGCGGACAGAACAACGAACTCCGGGGACAACAGCGAGATGGAGAGATGGAGGGAGGGAGGAGGAGGTGGTGGTGAGTTCCAGAGACGGGGAGATGGAGGGAGGGAGGAGGAGGTGGTGGTGTTGGTGAGCTCCAGAGTTTGGGAGAGGAGACGAGGAGAGAGGAGTTAAAAGGTGGGACCTTCATGGCTGACTGACAGCAAGCTGAGAGGAGCGAGGCATTCTGGACATATTTCATGGAGAATTGGAGGGATGAGGGACTGGAGAAGATCCTGTGGGGGGAGGGGGGGGGTCCTCCTCCTCCTCCTCATCCTCCTCCTCCTCCAGTCGGCCCCCAAACTTCAGTCTCTCGCTGCTCGGGGATCTGGTGCTGAATAAATGGTCTGGAGACCCCAAGACCCCCGAAGCGTCCAAGAAGATCTTCAAATCCCCCCGGGGGGCTCGGGCGGATTTGAAGATCTTCTTAGAGGCTTCGGGCGTTCCGCTCTTCGGCAACGGTGACCTGATCTCCACTCCGGGGGAAACGGTAATCCCAGATATTCCGCGGGGGAACCAGCAGAATATAATCGATAGCTTCAGGATGTCAGGAGCGGCTGATTGCTGGAGAAATGAACCACAAGGAAGAAGAAGTAATCACGATTGTGGAAATATATTTCATATATTTACTGGAAGTATGTTCAGGTGCAGAGACGAGGAAGTGGTGGTTCTGGAGTTAAAGAAAAAAACCACAAGACGCAAAATACAGTTTCAGAAGGTCTCGTCCCTGACGGGTGATTATTGTTGCAGCGAGAAGACGCAACAGAACTGGAACAAGTAGTCGTGGATAAAATAAAAACACTAATAGCTGCACAGGATACAAAATAGACGGCAAAAGTGTTCCTGGTTGACATCTGGGACGTCTTTGTTCTTCGTACAACTTTGTGCAGACGTGCAAACCTGCGTTTGAGAAGGAACTCCTGAACGCCATGAAGCCTTATTATTATTAATATAAACTAACAATGTTGCTGTGAGCTGAACAATACATCTCTACATTATCCAAGCATATGTTTGCGTGTGTGTGAGTCGTGACCCCCGACCCCTGACCCCCCCGGGTGTCACGGGGCCTCTTTATCGGCTCTCTGCGGAGACGACGACCCCGGCAGCTGCTGCGCTCACACCTCGCCGCGCCTCCTCCACGAACAAACTCCTGATTGTCACCGCGAGGCGGACCGCAGCGCAGGAGAGCTTTGAGCGCTGACCCAACAACGTCCGGGAGGAAGAAGAAGAAGAAATACACGAAACAAAAAGTCCTTCCAGATGTCAAACAAGGAGAGCAGATTGGGGGCCCATCTTGATTTACCACGCGACCCCGTGACCCCGAGCATCATAAGTCTCCTCGCACTTCCTGCCTGCAAATTCCTCACAACTGCCGTTCGCTCGCAGAGAACCGAGAAGAACACGAGGAGAATAAATACTTTCTCAGAAAGCGGGAGAAAGCAGGTGTTGTCACTCCGACGCCGCTGAGCAGAAGACGAGACGACGAGGCGACCCCCCCGCGCGGTGAGCTCCTCTGTTGACGCGACTAAAGAACCGTTTTGAGCGGAGCTGCGGCGCCGGTAGTGAGCGGTGATTACAACACGGTCGGTCGCCAGCAGCAGAAGCTGTAATTACCAGCGTCTGGTGGTCGCTGGGAGCAGACAGGTGAGCCGCCGCTGACGCCTCCATTACTGGGAGGAGCTACAGGTGGGAGGAGGCGGGGCCAGGTGAAGCATATTACAGGAGAGCGGTCATTTGTTACCTTGGAGGAGAACATCTAGGAAAACAACTAATAAAACCTTTTCAGGGATTTAAAATACGGCCGCAGGATTCCTCTCATAACGAGTCTTGGATCTCGGCTTCCGAGCGGGAGAACCCTCCTGAAGCTCGCTCACACACTTGTTTGGTTAAGGGCTTGACCTCTGACCTCTGTAATGCTCACGCGTAGCTCGGCAGCGGGACACCATCGGACTCCAGAGCAGGGAAACTTCGGGAGCTCTCTGGGATTAGCGGCGTGTGTTTAACGCGACGCTAGGCTATGTCAACACACTTAATGGAGCCGCGCTGGCTCCGGGTGTTAGCTTTATGCTAGCATGCGGCTGCACACGCGCATACACAGTAGCGCTGCTCGAGTTTCATGAACACATTCTATAACAACGTGTACGATTATATGAATTAAAAGAGCTAATTAGATAAATACATGATCTATTTACTTTGTCCATTAAGTACACATCTGACTGACACGATGTTTTGATGTCTTGAGATATGCAACTAACTCAATATACCTCAAAATATAGAAAAATATTGATTTGATTTGAATGGTGTGTGCATCTCAATATGTCAATAAATATATATATGGATATATACAGTATATATAGATATATATATGTACAGTATATATAGATATGAGTAACCTGATAGATGGAGGGAGAGAGAGAGAGAGCAAGATGGGGGAGAGAAAGACAGAATGATGGACAGAGAGAGAGAGACAGAGACAGAGAGACAGAGACAGAGAGAGACACAGGGACAGGGAACAGACCGATCGATCAATGCGACCGACAGCCAATCACAAGTGGACAGCAGGATTGTGAAACAGCTTTCCATTTTATTTCTACATGTGATATGTACAGGAAACACGGCTGCTGCATACATGTATTATTATTATCATCATCATCATTATTATTATTATATCATGGAAAAGTTTTCTGAAAAATCCGATACAGCAAAACAAACAATTGCACATGTGCTTCCGATAGTTATCTGTTCTGTATACTTAAAAACACGTCGTAATACAACGAGGATATCACACGGGAGAGACGACTGTTGGAACGAGACAAGCGATAAAAAGTACAAAACAAACGGTTTAAAAACTCTCTCTCTCTCTCTCTCTCGCTCTCTCTCTCGCTCTCTCGCTTCGTTAAAAACACGTTTTGGATCGGAACCAAACGTCGTACAACAAATGGTTCAGGCACTTCATTGACGTCACAGTTACCACGACGACGGACTTCACACTCTGCTAACCGTCCGTTTTTTAATGCTGCTGGCGGCGGCTAGTCAAACGCTAACCGCTACATTGCCAAGATATCCGTACGATTCTGAGGACTGTTGGCGATCGATTCTACGATATTTGCGAAAAGCGGCGTTTGAACGTTGGACGCGCTACGCGAGCCGTGTAGCAACGTGATACAAAATGTAGCTAGCCTAGCCGCGTCGCTACGCGATACAAGCACAGCTAGCCTAGCCGCGTAGCCCCAAAATACAAAATACGCTCGTCTGGCAGTGTAGCTAAACAATACAAACGGGCTAGGCTAGTCACGTAGCGAAATGATACAAAGGCGCTAAGCTAGCGATAGCAAGGCGCTAGCTGCCCAGCTGTTGCTTAGCGACCAGCTCATTATTATGCGTAAGATTATTTCCCCTCCCGCCTCCCAGAAAGGGGGGGGAGGAGCTCTGTGATCTCTCCTCTCTGATTGGCTCTTAACGGATTCCTTCATCTATAACCAGGAGTGGTTTGGGAGGGGAGGGGGCCGTCGCCACGGAGACGGTTCAGTGTTCCGGAACATCCCCAAGTCGACCGTCCAACGCGTCGTCTTTGTGTTGCTGCTCACTTCTCGCTTCTGATTGGCTCAGAATCTTTCGGGGGGGAGGGGCAGTGTGCTGTGAGTTCCGATAGCAAAGGGTCTCTCTCTCTCTCTCTCTCTCTCTGTCTCTCTCTCTCTCTCTCTCTCTCTCTCTCTCTCTCTCTCTCTCTCTCTCTCTCTCTCTCTCTCTCTCTCTCTCTCTCTCTCTCTCTCTCTCTCTCTCTCTTCTCTCTCTCTCTCTCTCTCTCTCTCTCTCTGGTGCTATGGTCTCTCTGTTTTGGCAGCAGGTGGCATGTGATGAAAAATTCAGTGCAGGAGGTGACAGGAGAGAGGAGACGAGGAGGAGGGAGGAGAGAAGAGGAGGGAGAACAGGAGGGAGGAGAGAGCTGAGGAAGAGGAGAGGAGGTGGTTTTGGTTTTTTGTGGAAGGAAAGCAACATACAAAACGACGAGGAGGAGGAGGGGGAGGAGCTCCAGACAGGCAGGCCAGCGAGGCAGCCCCCCCCCCCCCCCGGGACGTCACATGACATGAATCATTTATGAGCTCAGCTTTTCATTAGAAATCACACTCTGTGTGTGTGTGTGTGTGTGTGTGTGTGTGTGTGTGTGTGTGTGTGTGTGTGTTCTTTTATTCACTCTATCTGCCCTGGAGAGAACTGAGAGAGAGAGTGAGAGAGAGACAGAAAGACGAACAGAGAGAGAGATTACACACATTTGTGCATCTATGAAAGTATGCACACACACACACACACACACCAAGAGGTGGCATAATGACACACCTGGTCCGTCACACTCCATCAAACACACACACACAGACAACCCGCCCACACACACACACACACACACACACACACACACACACACACACACACACACACACACACACACACACACACACACACACACACACACACACACACACACACACACACACACACACACACACACACTCGAGCGTGTGTGTGTGTGTGTGTAATTGTGACAGAGCGTTGTAAATAAAGTTGTCTTGGCTCTCACACACACACACACCTGCTGTGAGCCTCAGGTGAGAGAGGCGGAGCTTGGAGCCCAGTGCCTGCCAGCTGTCAGTCAGCCCCCAGACTCCACCCCCTCCACACCTGAGGGAGGGGAGGGGGCAGGGGGGGCGGAGTCTGCTCCATCCTAACCCTTCTGATTGGCTCCTAACGAGAAGTGTGTGCGTGTGTGTGTGGGGGGAGTTGGTTACTATGGTTACTGCTGCAGCATGTCCCGCCTCCTGCTTGCACGCCCCGCCCCCCCAACCTCAACACCCCCCCCCCCCCCCCCCTCTCTCTTTCTCTCGCCTACAGGAAGTCCCACCCCCAACCTCAACCATCTCTCTCTCCTACAGGAAGTCCCGCCCCCCTGCTCAGGAGTAAAATGGCCGCCCGCGGTCAGAGCCCAGGCGGTTTGAGGCGGGCGAGCTGGGAGGGGGAGGGGGGACATCCTGCCGCAGGGGGCCCTTGGGGGAGGCGGGGTCCCGCAGGAGGGGGGCGGGGCTGTAGCGCTGCTCGTAGCCGCCTGCGTTAACCACACTGCCGTTCCCGTTAGCGTTAGCAGCGGCGGGGTTGTTGTTAGCGTTAGCGTTAGCCTCCAGCGCTAGCTTCCCTTTAGCTTCCTGCTCGCGCCGCCGCTGCTCCTGCCTCAGCAGCTCCTGGGCCTCGAGCAGCACGCGGGCGTTGACTCCGCCCCCGCCGGCGTTGCCGCGGGCGACCTGGTAGCTGGAGTAGCGGGGGCCGTCGGGGGGCGGGGCCACGCCGCCGCCGTCGCCCTGGGAGACGGAGGCGGGAGTCTTCCTCGGCTGGCTGCGGACGAGGAGGAGGAAGATTAATATTCAGCGACACGCTTACACACACACACACACACACATCTATGGAAACACACACACACTCACACTGTATACATGTACACGCACACACTCAGACACACACACATCCGTGATGTCACCGTGGAGTTGTGCTATGCAAAAATATATGTGTGTGTGTGTGTCTGTGTGTGTCTGTGTGTGTAGGTACATACGTGTGCATGTGTGTGTGTAGGTACATACGTGTGCATGTGTGTGTGTGTGTGTAGGTACATACGTGTGCATGTGTGTGTGTGTGTGTCTGTGTGTGTAGGTACATACATGTGCATGTGCATGTTTCTGTGTGTTAACACGTGTGCATGAAGGTGTGTGCGTGTGTGTGAGATGTACGAGAGATATGCAGGAGTCAAGAGAGGAGGAGGAGGAGAGAGAGGAGGGGAGGAGGAGGAAGGAGGAGAGAGGAGGAAGGAGTAGAGGAGGAGGAGAGAGGGGAGGAGGAGGAGAAAGGACAGAGGAGGAGGAAGGAGGAGAGAGGAGGAGGAGGAAGGAGGAGAGAGGAGGAGGAGAGAGAGGAGGAGGAGGAGAGAGGAGGAGAGAGGAGGAGGAGAGAGAGGAGGAGGAGGAGAGAGGAGGAGGAGGGAGGAGGAGGAAGGAGGAGGAGAGAGGAGGAGGAGGAAGGAGGAAGGGGGAGAGAGGAGGAGGGGAGAGAGGAGGAGGAGAGAGAGAGGAGGAGGAGTTCTATTGACTTGTTCTTCTGTAGCGTGTGAATAATCATGTCAGTGAGAAGGTTCCTGTGTTCTGATTGGATGAGAGCTCACCACGGGGGGGTGGGGCTTAATGACAAAATAAAAGACCTTTGTTCTATGTTCCACAACGAGAGAGAGAGAGAGAGAGAGAGAGAGAGAGAGAGAGAGAGAGAGAGGGAGAGAGAGGGCTGGATGAGAGAATAGGTGAATGGATGGATGGAGGGATGGAGGGATGAGAGTGGAGAGATATCGTCGGCACACTGTGGTTACTCTCCGGCACGCTTCACCAGGTCCAATTTGTGGAGACGGGAGGAGGAGGAGGTGGTGTGGGTCGAACAGAATTTGTTTCCATTCCACATGTTGACAAAGACCCTCCCCCCGACACACACTGACACACTCACTCTCCCTCTTGTGCGTGCGTGCGTGCGTGTGTGTGTGTGTCTGTGTGTGTGTGTGTTGAACAGAAAAGTGCACGAGAACTCAACTATAATAACCTCTAGCAGACAGACACACTGATGGAGAGACAGACAGGTGAAACAGACAGACACACACACACAGATAAATGGGACACAGACAGATGGAGAGAGACAGACAGACTCTAAACGTCTCCGTCGCTAACAGAGCTGATCTGACTTCGGCAAACACTGATTTATACACTAGGATCGTAACGTCGTACGTCGACGAGGCTCCTCAGGGGAGGGGGAAGGCGGAGGAGGGGAGGGAGGGGGAGGGAGAGGGGAGGAGGAGAGGAGGGGAGGGAGGGAGGGGAGGAGGAGAGGGGGAGGGGAGGGAGGGGGGGACGAGCGAGCGAGACGACAGGTCGTCCGTCTTCCTCGGTCTCCGTGAGGAACGGCCATTGTTAGCGCCGCAGCATAGCGACATATTGTTCGTATCTGGCGTTAATATTCATGTGGGGGGGAGGGGGGGGGGGCGCCGCCGGGCGAGCGAGCGAGCGAGCAAACGCGTTTCCTGTCCAGATGTGTTTTTCTGAGGTCACGGCACCAGGAAGTAAAGACGAATGAACTTCCCGCGTCGTACAGACCATAATATTATACTGACACGTCGCCGCGAGGGTGGAGGAGGAGTTATGTTGTTCTCGTGTCCTGGGCGTTAGCCGCCGGAGCTAAGCGAGCTACGTTTATGGTCACCAGAGGCGGAGTCTGTCGACCGGAGGCGGAGTCTCTGATTCAGACGTCAGGAGACCATGTGTGGACCATGTGTGGACCATGTGTGGAGCAGAGGACCATGTGTGGAGCAGAGGACCATGTGTGGAGCAGAGGACCATGTGTGGACCATGTAGGACCTGCTACACTAGTCTGTTATTAAATGAAACACAACAGGTAGCAGGAAACAGGAAGCTTGTTGTGTGACAGACGCGCCATAAATAAAGTTTGATTTGATGACGTTCACGCTTAGAATGACATCCGAACAAAACACACGCGCCGTCCTTCCAGGAACAGATGCTGAGACGCGCTCTGATTGGACGGAATCTCGTTATGGAGGCAAACACGATCGAGTCTCACGTCTTCACAGAGAAACACGATCTGTGTGTGTGTGTGTGTGTGTGTGTGTGTGTGTGTGTGTGTGATTCTTGGTGTGTGTGTGTCTGTGTGTGTGACTCTTGGTGTGTGTGTATGATTCTTGGTGTGTGTGTGTGTGTGTGTGATTCTTGGTGTGTGTGTGTGTGTGATTGTTGTGTGTGTGTGTGTGTGTGTTGTGTGTGTGTGTGTGTGTTGTGTGTTGTGTGTTGTGTGTGTGTGTGTGTTGTGTGTTGTGTGTGTGTTGTGTGTGTGTGTGTGTGTTGGTGTGTGTGTGTGTGTTGTGTGTGTCTAACATTGTGCGTGTGTGCCTGTGTGTGTAAGTGTGTGTGTTTGTCGTGTAGTGTTAGTGTGTGTTTGTTTGTGTGTGTGTGTGTGTGTTAGTGTGTGTGTCTTTCAGTGTGGAACTATCATGACACAGATGATCTATGAGATGTGTGATGTCATTAGTGTGACAGTAGCCAGTATTGAATGAGACAACCTAGCATCTCTCACTCTCCTCTCTCTCTCTCTCTCTCTCTCTCTCTCTCTCTCTCTCTCTCTCTCTCTCTCTCTCTCTCCCCTCTCTCTCTCTCTCCCTCTCTCTCTCTCTCTCTCTCTCTCTCTCTCTCTCTCTCTCTCTCTCTCTCTCTCACCCTATCTCCTCTCTCGAAGGCCTCTCTCTCCTCCTGTCTCTGTCTCTGCAGCTGGACCTCCACGGACACAGAGTGGCGTCCGGGCTGAGGACCCCCCGGACCACCCGGACACCCCAGGACCGGACTAGCAGGACCTGGGGCGCCGCTCGCCACCTGGGAGCAGAGGAAACCACATGATAAACAGGTCTGTCTGGAATCCACCCACAGCTAGCGATCCATCCATGTATCTACACTATCTACAGTATCTATTTCTACATCTATCAACAGAGTATTGTATCGTATCTATCGCTCTCCATCTCTATACATGGATCTACAGATCTATCTCCCTAATAATCTATCAATCTCTGTATACGTCTCTTGTAAACGCTCTTTAATAAATCCACGGAATAAACATTTATAACTCTATTTACCTGCTAACCGAGGGGCTAGCGTGCTAGCGTGGAGACGTACCTTGTTGAGAGGGGGAGGGGAGACACAAACAGACAGGAAGTGTCGGCGAGGGGGGCGGGACATGCCGACAGGAAGTGGTAATGTGACTGGAGAGAAGGTGATGATGTTAGTGGAGGTTAATGAGAGACAGGATGGCCCGCCGTCCGTCTTCTGTCACAAACCCCTCTCGCAGGGACACAAGCCCCTCCCACAGGGAGACCACCTGACCCAGGGTTCATTATGGTAGACACAACACACACACACACACACACACACACACACACACACACACACACACAACACACACACACACACACAACACACACACACACACACACACACACACACACACACACACACACACAGTCCTGTGTGTGTATGTGTGCGTGCGTGTGTGTGTGTATAAACACACACACTGTCCTGTGTGTGTGTGCGTGCGTGCGTGTGTATAAACACACACACACACACACACACTCCATTAAATATTTTTTCACACACTGTGTACAAATGTCCACATTCCGCCCTAATTTTGACAGGACAAAGAGTGCACTTACACACAGACACACACACACAGACACACACACGCACACCATATTACCCCCCCAGTAATGTTCATTAGTGTTGTGGGTGTTATAATTGCGTGTGGATCGCTGGTAACACAAAGAATAATCTAATTACTGTGATGTCTGCTGTGTGTGTGTGTGTGTGTGTGTGTGTGTGTCCCGCTTGTGAGACCCCCCATTAAACACAATCACCCCCCCCCAGCTCTCATTGCGGCGATTAGATTGGCTCCCCGCCTGTCCCGTTGCCACGGTGACCGATAGCTGGCAGCCGATTGGTGCAGAGGAGGAGGGTAAGGGGCATGGCGTTGAGGCCCCGCCCCCTCTCCCTCGCCTGATTAACGAGTGTTTTGTTGTAAACGACCAGAACGTCACGCTAGCCACCTAGCAGCTAACGACAGTTCAGCAAAACCCAAATCAAAATATTACGATCGTGATAACTCGCTAATCATTTCTCACCAAAGATCACACAAATAACATGATCTTCGAATGAAATAATATAGGAATTCATAACATTACGGTGAAATTCCAACAGATAACAGCATATAAGTGTAGTTTAACCTACTGAGCTACACAGGGAATAGAACCCCTAACCCTGCAGTGTTAGTGCCTTGCTCTAGAACTGAAGAACACACAGCGTTGCCACGGCGATGAGGAGAGGCGGTACACTTGGTAGCAGGAAGAGACGACGGCGAGGCGAGCGCAGCACTGCGGGGACCTCAACAATATCTGACCCTGGTTATTGGTTTCCATTGTGGAATAAATAAAGTTCTATTAAAATAGTATCCGTCTCTCTATTCTGTGTTTTGTGTGTGTGTGTGTGTGTGTGTGTGTGTGTGTGTGTGTGTGTGTGTGTGTGTGTGTGTGTGTGTCGTGTGTGTGTGTGTGTGTGCCTGTGTGTGTGTGTGATGTGTGTGTGTGTGTGTGTGTGTGTGTGTGTGTGTGTGTGTGTGATGTGTGTGTGTGTGTGTGTGTGGGGCGGTGTGTGTGGGTGTGTGTGTTGTGCGGTGGAGGTGTGGAGTGGGCGGGGCTTCACTTTGGCCTCGGTTTTGGTACAAGTTGCGAATCTTCCGCTACAGTACCCTGGTTACCATGGTTACAGACAGGTGTGACATCACTGGGGGGGGGTCCGAGCTCACGGGTTTGATTCCTACTCTCCCCACTTGTTCTGGTTCTCTGTCTCTCTCTGCTCTTCTCTCTCCTTCTCTCTTCTCTCTCTCTCTCTCTCTCTCTCTCTCTCCTCTCTCTCTCTCTCTTCTCTCTCTCTCTCTCTCTCTCTCTCTCTCTCTCTCTCTCTCTCTCTCTCTCTCTCTCTTTCTCTCTCTTCTCTCTCTCTCTCTCTCTCTCTCTCTCTCTCTCTCTCTCTCTCTCTCTCTCCATCTCTCTCTCTCTGGTGGCTATGGTCTCTCTGTTTTGGCAGCAGGTGGCATGTGATGAAAAATTCAGTGCAGGAGGTGACAGGAGAGAGGAGACGAGGAGGAGGGAGGAGAGAAGAGGAGGGAGAACAGGAGGGAGGAGAGAGCTGAGGAAGAGGAGAGGAGGTGGTTTTGGTTTTTTGTGGAAGGAAAGCAACATACAAAACGACGAGGAGGAGGAGGGGGAGGAGCTCCAGACAGGCAGGCCAGCGAGGCAGCCCCCCCCCCCCCCCGCGGACGTACATGACATGAATCATTTTAATCTCCCCCCCCCCCCTCTCTCTTTCTCTCGCCTACAGGAAGTCCCACCCCCAACCTCAACCATCTCTCTCTCCTACAGGAAGTCCCGCCCCCCTGCTCAGGAGTAAAATGGCCGCCCGCGGTCAGAGCCCAGGCGGTTGAGGCGGGCGAGCTGGGAGGGGGAGGGGGGGACATCCTGCCGCAGGGGGCCCTTGGGGGAGGCGGGGTCCCGCAGGAGGGGGGCGGGGCTGTAGCGCTGCTCGTAGCCGCCTGCGTTAACCACACTGCCGTTCCCGTTAGCGTTAGCAGCGGCGGGGTTGTTGTTAGCGTTAGCGTTAGCCTCCAGCGCTAGCTTCCCTTTAGCTTCCTGCTCGCGCCGCCGCTGCTCCTGCCTCAGCAGCTCCTGGGCCTCGAGCAGCACGCGGGCGTTGACTCCGCCCCCGCCGGCGTTGCCGCGGGCGACCTGGTAGCTGGAGTAGCGGGGGCCGTCGGGGGGCGGGGCCACGCCGCCGCCGTCGCCCTGGGAGACGGAGGCGGGAGTCTTCCTCGGCTGGCTGCGGACGAGGAGGAGGAAGATTAATATTCAGCGACACGCTTACACACACACACACACACACATCTATGGAAACACACACACACTCACACTGTATACATGTACACGCACACACTCAGACACACACACATCCGTGATGTCACCGTGGAGTTGTGCTATGCAAAAATATATGTGTGTGTGTGTGTCTGTGTGTGTCTGTGTGTGTAGGTACATACGTGTGCATGTGTGTGTGTAGGTACATACGTGTGCATGTGTGTGTGTGTGTGTAGGTACATACGTGTGCATGTGTGTGTGTGTGTGTGTAGGTACATACGTGTGCATGTGTGTGTGTGTGTGTCTGTGTGTGTAGGTACATACATGTGCATGTGCATGTTTCTGTGTGTTAACACGTGTGCATGAAGGTGTGTGCGTGTGTGTGAGATGTACGAGAGATATGCAGGAGTCAAGAGAGGAGGAGGAGGAGGAGAGAGAGGAGGGGGAGGAGGAGGAAGGAGGAGAGAGGAGGAAGGAGTAGAGGAGGAGGAGAGAGGGGAGGAGGAGGAGAAAGGACAGAGGAGGAGAAGGAGGAGAGAGGAGGAGGAGGAAGGAGGAGAGAGGAGGAGGAGAGAGAGGAGGAGGAGGAGAGAGGAGGAGAGAGGAGGAGGAGAGAGAGGAGGAGGAGGAGAGAGGAGGAGGAGGGAGGAGGAGGAAGGAGGAGGAGAGAGGAGGAGGAGGAAGGAGGAAGGGGGAGAGAGGAGGAGGGGAGAGAGGAGGAGGAGAGAGAGAGGAGGAGGAGTTCTATTGACTTGTTCTTCTGTAGCGTGTGAATAATCATGTCAGTGAGAAGGTTCCTGTGTTCTGATTGGATGAGAGCTCACCACGGGGGGGTGGGGCTTAATGACAAAATAAAAGACCTTTGTTCTATGTTCCACAACGAGAGAGAGAGAGAGAGAGAGAGAGAGAGAGAGAGAGAGAGGGAGAGAGAGGGCTGGATGAGAGAATAGGTGAATGGATGGATGGAGGGATGGAGGGATGAGAGTGGAGAGATATCGTCGGCACACTGTGGTTACTCTCCGGCACGCTTCACCAGGTCCAATTTGTGTCGAGACGGGAGGAGGAGGAGGTGGTGTGGGTCGAACAGAATTTGTTTCCATTCCACATGTTGACAAAGACCCTCCCCCCGACACACACTGACACACTCACTCTCCCTCTTGTGCGTGCGTGCGTGCGTGTGTGTGTGTGTCTGTGTGTGTGTGTGTTGAACAGAAAAGTGCACGAGAACTCAACTATAATAACCTCTAGCAGACAGACACACTGATGGAGAGACAGACAGGTGAAACAGACAGACACACACACACAGATAAATGGGACACAGACAGATGGAGAGACAGACAGGTAAACTAGACAGACAGATGGAGAGACAGACAGACAGACTCTAAACGTCTCCGTCGCTAACAGAGCTGATCTGACTTCGGCAAACACTGATTTATACACTAGGATCGTAACGTCGTACGTCGACGAGGCTCCTCAGGGGAGGGAGGGGGAGGAGGGGGAGGGAGGGGGAGGAGGGGGGAGGGAGACGGGGGAGGAGGGAGGAGGGGGCAGGGTGATGGGGAGGGAGGAGGGGTGACGGGGAGGGAGGGGGGGCCCGAGCGAGCGAGACGACAGGTCGTCCGTCTTCCTCGGTCTCCGTGAGGAACGGCCGTTGTTAGCGCCGCAGCATAGCGACATATTGTTCGTATCTGGCGTTAATATTCATGTGGGGGGAGGGGGGGGGCGCCGCCGGCGAGCGAGCGAGCGAGCAAACGCGTTTCCTGTCCAGATGTGTTTTTCTGAGGTCACGGCACCAGGAAGTAAAGACGAATGAACTTCCCGCGTCGTACAGACCATAATATTATACTGACACGTCGCCGCGAGGGTGGAGGAGGAGTTATGTTGTTCTCGTGTCCTGGGCGTTAGCCGCCGGAGCTAAGCGGGCTACGTTTATGGTCACCAGAGGCGGAGTCTGGCGACCGGAGGCGGAGTCTCTGATTCAGACGTCAGGAGACCATGTGTGGACCATGTGTGGACCATGTGTGGAGCAGAGGACCATGTGTGGAGCAGAGGACCATGTGTGGAGCAGAGGACCATGTGTGGAGCAGAGGACCATGTGTGGACCATGTAGGACCTGCTACACTAGTCTGTTATTAAATGAAACACAACAGGTAGCAGGAAACAGGAAGCTTGTTGTGTGACAGACGCGCCATAAAATAAAGTTTGATTTGATGACGTTCACGCTTAGAATGACATCCGAACAAAACACACGCGCCGTCCTTCCAGGAACAGATGCTGAGACGCGCTCTGATTGGACGGAATCTCGTTATGGAGGCAAACACGATCGAGTCTCACGTCTTCACAGAGAAACACGATCTGTGTGTGTGTGCGTGTGTGCGTGTGTGTGTGTGTGTGTATTATTGTGTGTTGTGGTGTGTGTGTGTGTGTGTTGATTCTTGGTGTGTGTGTGTCTGGTGTGTGATTGTGTGTGTGTGTGAGTCTTGGTTGTGTGTGCTGTGTGTGTGTGTGTGTCTGTGTGTGTGTGATCGGTGTGTGTGTGTGTGTGTGTGTGTGTGTGTGTGTGTGTGTGTGAGAGAGAGAGTGAAGGAGAGAGAGCTGAAAGAGAGATGTGTGTAGTGTGTGTGTGTGTGTGTGTTACTGTGTGTGTGTGTGTGTGTGTGTTACTGTGTGTGTTTGTGTGTGTCTAACATTGTGCGTGTGTGCCTGTGTGTGTAAGTGTGTGTGTTTGTCTTACTCTGTATTTGATAGTGTTAGTGTGTGTTTGTTTGTGTGTGTGTGTTAGTGTGTGTGTCTTTCAGTGTGGAACTATCATGACACTGAGATGATCTATGAGATGTGTGATGTCATTAGTGTGACAGTAGCCAGTATTGATGATGATGACCACACACACATCACACACACACACACACACACACACACCACACACACACAACACACACACACACACACACACACACAACACACACACACACACACACACACACACACACACACACACACACACACACACACACACTCTCTCTCTCTCTCTCTCTCTCACCGAGGGAGAGAGCTGTACTGCCTCTGGGCGAGAGCGAAGGCCTCTCTCTCCTCCTGTCTCTGTCTCTGCAGCTGGACCTCCACGGACACAGAGTGGCGTCCGGGCTGAGGACCCCCCGGACCACCCGGACACCCCAGGACCGGACTAGCAGGACCTGGGGCGCCGCTCGCCACCTGGGAGCAGAGGAAACCACATGATAAACAGGTCTGTCTGGAATCCACCCACAGCTAGCGATCCATCCATGTATCTACACTATCTACAGTATCTATTTCTACATCTATCAACAGAGTATTGTATCGTATCTATCGCTCTCCATCTCTATACATGGATCTACAGATCTATCTCCCTAATAATCTATCAATCTCTGTATACGTCTCTTGTAAACGCTCTTTAATAAATCCACGGAATAAACATTTATAACTCTATTTACCTGCTAACCGAGGGGCTAGCGTGCTAGCGTGGAGACGTACCTTGTTGAGGGGGGGGAGGGGAGACACAAACAGACAGGAAGTGTCGGCGAGCGGGGCGGGACATGCCGACAGGAAGTGGTAATGTGACTGGAGAGAAGGTGATGATGTTAGTGGAGGTTAATGAGAGACAGGATGGCCCGCCGTCCGTCTTCTGTCACAAACCCCTCTCGCAGGGACACAAGCCCCTCCCACAGGGAGACCACCTGACCCAGGGTTCATTATGGTAGACACAACACACACACACACACACACACACACACACACACACACACACACACACACACACACACACACACACACACACACACACACACACACACACACACACACACACACACACACACACACACACACACACTGTCCTGTGTGTGTATGTGTGTGTGTGCGTGCGTGTGTGTGTATAAACACACACACTGTCCTGTGTGTGTGCGTGCGTGTGTGTGTGTATAAACACACACACACACACACACACACACACACTCCATTAAATATTTTTTCACACACTGTGTACAAATGTCCACATTCCGCCCTAATTTTGACAGGACAAAGAGTGCACTTACACACAGACACACACACAGACACACACACACAGACACACACACGCACACCATATTACCCCCCCAGTAATGTTCATTAGTGTTGTGGGTGTTATAATTGCGTGTGGATCGCTGGTAACACAAAGAATAATCTAATTACTGTGATGTCTGCTGTGTGTGTGTGTGTGTGTGTGTGTGTGTGTGTCCCACTTGTGAGACCCCCCATTAAACACAATCACCCCCCCCCAGCTCTCATTGCGGCGATTAGATTGGCTCCCCGCCTGTCCCGTTGCCACGGTGACCGATAGCTGGCAGCCGATTGGTGCAGAGGAGGAGGGTAAGGGGCATGGCGTTGAGGCCCCGCCCCTCTCCCTCGCCTGATTAACGAGTGTTTTGTTGTAAACGACCAGAACGTCACGCTAGCCACCTAGCAGCTAACGACAGTTCAGCAAAACCCAAATCAAAATATTACGATCGTGATGATAACTCGCTAATCATTTCTCACCAAAGATCACACAAATAACATGATCTTCGAATGAAATAATATAGGAATTCATAACATTCATGAAATTCCAACAGATAACAGCATATAAGTGTAGTTTAACCTACTGAGCTACACAGGGAATAGAACCCCTAACCCTGCAGTGTTAGTGCCTTGCTCTAGAACTGAAGAACACACAGCGTTGCCACGGCGATGAGGAGAGGCGGTACACTTGGTAGCAGGAAGAGACGACGGCGAGGCGAGCGCAGCACTGCGGGGACCTCAACAATATCTGACCCTGGTTATTGGTTTCCATTGTGGAATAAATAAAGTTCTATTAAAATAGTATCCGTCTCTCTATTCTGTGTTTTGTGTGTGTGTGTGTGTGTGTGTGTGTGTGTGTGTGTGTGTGTGTGTGTGTGTGTGTGTGTGTGTGTGTGTGTGTGTGTGTGGGGCGAATTCAGGAGTGAAGGATCAGCTTCATGTGTGGAGCCATCGGGGGGGCGGTAATAGATACCAGTGGAGAGGAGGAGGAGGGGGAGGAGGAGGGGAGGAGCAGGAGGAGGAGGGGAGGCGCAGGGGGAGGAGGAGGGAGGAGGGAGCAGGGGGGAGGTAATTGAATTTCAGCGCCTCCTGCTTCTGCTTCTCTGCAGGTCGGCTCGGCTAACTCCACGACGCGAGCACCGGGACCTCCGAGGGGGGGGACCTCCGGTTCTGATCCCAGAGATCCGAGACCCCCGGGTTCATGACCTCTCCTCAAACCCAGACCAGATGGCCGGTTCCTGGATCTGAGGGAACCTGGGACCACATGGTTCTGGGCTCCGTCTTTCTGTTATTGAGAAGATAAAAACCCACCGCCCCGCCGCCACCTCGGAGGGCTCTGAATGAACCTACAGTCTGAAACTACGGGGGGGGTCAGAGCTTCAGAACTCCCATGGAGTTCTAGAACCTGACCCAGACTTCCAGAAACCAGCTTAGAGTTCTAGAACCTGACCCAGACTTCCTGAAACCAGCTTAGAGTTTAGAACCTGACCTAGACTTCCAGAAACCAGCTTAGAGTTCTAGAAACCAGCTTAGAGTTCTAGAACCTGACCCAGACTTCCAGAAACCATCTTAGAGTTCTAGAAACCAGCTTACAGTTCTAGAACCTGACCCAGACTTCCAGAAACCAGCTTAGAGTTTAGAACCTGACCCAGACTTCCAGAAACCAGCTTAGAGTTCTAGAACCTGACCCAGACCTCCAGAAACCAGCTTAGAGTTCTAGAAGCTGGTCTACAGGAACCTCGGTAGCCGTGGTAACGTGGCAGCGGGCCGAGACAGCCGATGGTCGGGTCCATAAACAAACATGATGTCATCTCAACAACAACAGCGCTGTCATTAAGAACGCGTCGATGCGTCCGTGTGTCCGAGGTGGACGGACAAAGGGATGGGTGGGGGAGGAGGAGGAGGGGGGAGGAAGGGGGGAGGTATCTTTCCCACAGCGCATTGCTTTGTTCTGCGCCGCGGCGCAGGACGGGGTGCAGCAGGACGCGCTCGGAGGCGAGATTAGCATCGCATGACCGAGGCCAACACTGCAAGTTTTGGAAAGAGACGTTTTTATTTTAGTTTGGGTTTACGAGCTCCAGAAGAAGGCGAGGAACAGCCTGGCCTCCATCACATGAAATATTAAAAACCTGTTTACACAGCAGCACAGAAAAAAATACTCTTCACTATTAGTAACGTGTCTGTTGTGCAGCTCTGGAGGACTGAAACACTGACGTGATCCAATCAAAAAAACCCTTTGATACAGACGTGTGTGTGAGTGCAAAGAATAGCAAACAGGAATGATTTGAACTTAAAACGGCACAGAAAAAAACCCTTGTGTCGACGGATCGTGCGCAACGTGATGCGACGCGGAGACAACACGGACACACGGACGACGCAATTAGCGGAAACACGAAGCTGACGGATCTTCAGACGCGTCGCTGAGGACGACCGCGCCACCGCCGCCGCCGCCGACTCATCAGCAATTAAGTTTTTATTCATATTAAAAAAGAAGAAGAAGGAAGAAAAGTACAAAGGAGCAGAGACTTAAAATAACTGGCTAAAAGATGTCATCTGATTTCGTCTGATTTCATCATCGGCCTGAACCCGAGTGTCGGAGCGTTCCCTCGTTATTGGGCGCCGTTAAGACGCTCTCGGCCAATCGGGTGGCACGCGGGATTAAAACGACCTCTAAAACGTACATGACGATCCCGTACACACGATAAAAAGAGCTCCGTGTAAAAAGCTACACGGCTACAAGTTGTCAAGAGTCCTGATTCCGTTTTAAAAAGACGAGAGTCCATTGGTCGATGAGATGGATGGTGGGCGGGGTCTGTGTGAATGATTGACAGGCGGTGACACTGATGACATGATGATAAGGTGGGCGTGGTTCTGGGTAGGGGGGCGGGGCGGGGCGGGGCGGCGGCGGGGGGGCGGGTGTTAGTGACGATGACGTCCGGTCCCGCATGCAGACGAGGACGGGATGTGAACCGAAGAGGGGGTTAGCGTTGCACAGGTGGCCCGGGAGGCCTCGTTAAGGGGGGGTGAGGGGTTAAAGGTCGTGGACGGGCATCACAGTCTTGCTGGTAGTGTGTGGTTAGTGATGGATTAGCTTGGCTTAGCTAAACCAACGGGTGGAATGCTAACGCGCGGGCGTTAGCATTCTCCGTGGGCCAGCGACAGTTAGTGATCATCACTCCGGATGCTGACGCTGCCGCCGCCGCCGCAGCAGCAGCAGCAGCAGGTCAAAGGTCAGCTCTCGGAGACCTCCCGGTCCCCACGAGCGGCCTGCTCCTCCGGGCTGGAGCTCAGACACTCACCCAGGGCTGCTCAAAGCTGTACGTCCTCCGGCGGTCGTCGGGGTCCTCGGGAACCGTCTGGGACTGCTGGAACTCCTGGCGCAGACGCTGTATCCGGTCGTGGTTGCTAGGGGCTAGTCGGTTGCTATGGAGAGAGAGGAGAGAGAAGCAGAACGGTGAGAATGGAGGAGGAGGGCTGAGGGGGTCTGTAGATGACCTGGATCCTTCATGGCTGATGGAACCACGGAGGGAAGCACTTCTTTAAAGTCCTTTCCCCCAAAACAGACGAAGGCGCGGGGGCTCGGAGGCTCCCAGGGCCGGGGACGCATCCCGGAGACATGAGGCTGGGAGAGGCGTCCCCACCCCGGGTATGAGAGGTGATAAGTGGCGGCCGGAGCCTGGAGCCTGCAGCCAGCGGCGGCGGCAGCAGTATGAATCAACCTAATGTCTCTCTGATGTATTATTCATAACACATAACGAGCGACAGAGGGGGCGGGGCTGAGAGCCGGCCTCGTTTAGATATCGCCGCTACGCCGCCGCCGCCGCCGCGCTCGGCCGGGGGAAGCTAATTGTTGTTGTTTTTTGCTCGAGTGCCGGACTCACAAACCACCAATCACACGCCAGCTCGCCTCAGAGACGGCCGTCCACACAGAGACTCATGCGGGATGGTCGCCGCACTCCTACTTATCTCCCATGATGCACTGCTTCCACCCCCCACTGACCTACATTGTTAAACTCCTTTGACTTTGACCACAGCACCGTCGAAACCATAAACCGATTTACTGACTTCACTTCTAATAAATTCACTACAACCCATTTCCAACTTACAAAGTAGGGCAGCATTTGCAAGAATTTTCATTCATTGATCGTCCACTAAAATAGTTTCAGCACAAATTTACATCCACACTTCGCCAATCGTTAATCTAATAGCTCAACGCAAACCATGCTGGTGAGGGTTCATAGGAAGGACAATCGGGTGTTTGAAAGGATGTGGGTTTGATTCTCACTGTTCCCTGTCTAGCAACCTGCTGCTTACTGACATCGATGCGTCTGCTAAAAGACTGAATAGTAAAACAGTGAACAGAGAATCCCCCCCAGAGTGAACTACAACTCCCAGAAGGCTGTTCTGTCGCAAACCACACTGAAACACAGACCAGCCATCGTCGTCCGCTCTGGTGCAGCCTGGAGGTCAGGCCCGAGCAGCAGAACACAGATGAGCGGAAGGCTCCGGACGCTTCGTCACGGCTGATCCACGGCTAGTCCGTGTGATGCGTAAGACAGATGCCCCGTGTGCCTTCTGAACACGCCTGACACAGGAAACACAGGTCAGGACCCGGAGCCTCCACCCAGGAGAAGGTCTGTCGGTAGGGGGGTCTCCAGCAAACAGATGTTTCCTCCAAGCCAACGTCTGGAGAACGTCAGGGTGAAGGCCTGCTTCCTGAGACCAGCCAGACCTTCAGGTTACAGTGACATGATGGACCTTATGGAGGTTCGTATTGTGTTCTTATTGCTTCATGGAAGCGACATGGAGAACGTCAACATCTCAGTGAACCAGCATTACAGAACTAGACTTCACTACAGGAACCCAGAGACCGAGCCAGGACATACAGAGACACATCAAGACCAAAGACATACAACACTGTGGTCTCTCTACCGTTTTACATGAGAGAGACAGACAGACAGAGAATCAAACAGACAGAGAAAGAGTGAGCAAGCGAGACAGAGAGAGACATCAAAAGGCTACGGTACAAAG
>PIJE02000200.1:84554-117054 GCA_002895965.2 Coryphaenoides rupestris
ACCAGCGACCTCCCAGATCAATACGTCAGTGAGTTAGACACTGGAGCTGAGGCCGCCGCCCCCTGCTGTGTTCACCGCTCGCAGGAGAACCTTCTGGGGAGGAGGAGGAAGAGGAAGAGGAGGAGGAGGAGGAAACCAGGGGAGGAGGGGGTGAGTCCTCCAGCGGCCTCCCCGACCTTGGAGCTCCGGGGCTGGGATAGCCCACCGGCCGCGCCCCCTCCTCCTCCTCCTCCTCCTCCAGGGATGGATCACATAACCACTCCTCTCTCTCTCACACACACACACACACACACACACACACACACACACACACACACACACACAACACACACACTACACACACACACACACACACACACACACACACACACACACACACACACACACACACACACACACACACACACGATCTATCCCTGGTGTAACACACACCCTGTCCTCACTAGATGTACACATGGAGTTGTGTAACAGAGTTCGCACGGACTGCATAGGGTTATATATAGCATTATCCTGTCCACACACACACACACACACACTCACACACAGGTGGATCAATACTCATCTACATAAACATACACCCCCCCCCCCCACGCCTCGTCAATAACCGCTCCCACGTAACCACCGGAGCACCCTCCCCCAATCACCAATCACCAATCACCGCCTGTCACCACGGCAACCAGCCACGTCCATCAGCCAACGAGACGGACCGATAAGCTCTTTTGTGTTTAATAAATGGCGGTGGTGGAGGAGGGGGGCGGGGCTAACGAGGATTAGATTGATTGGCTGGCTAAGCAGCCACGCGTTGGTGTGTGCGTGCGTGCGTGCGTGCAGCGCTCGGGTGAGGACCGCCTCAGACTGAATATTGATTAGTGATGATTAGCGCTAACAGGCCCAGGGGGAGGGGGAGGGATGGAGGGGGAAGGGGGGAGACAGGAAGGGGGAGAGGAAGAGAGCAGCGCTCGCGACCGATCGATAGGTCACAGACAGGTCCGGTTAGTCCACTAGCGCACCACTCACTGTCACTACCACCCCCCCCACACACCACTCACTGAGATAGAGAGAGAGAGAGTATGCTCGCCTCAGACAGAGGGAGAGAGAGGGAGAATCCAAGGAAGTTGTAAATCAAGTCAACAGGAAAGCAATTTAGACAGACAGACAGACAGAAAAACAGAAAAACAGACAGGGAGATAGACAGACAGACAGAGAACAGGCAGACAGACAGACAGACAGACAAAAAGACAAACAGACAGGGAGAGAGACGGACAGACTTTACCATGACCAACCAAACCATACGACATATAAATATTAAATATAGATTCCCACTAGACAGCATATGCATGGATAAATATATTTATTTCCAAATACTATATATAAAATACTATATTCCTCGAAAAAAAAACAACCCGTACCAGACACACTCTTCACAGAATAATGATCAGCCAAATCAATGCTATTGATCAGCCAGATAGGCTGGAATCAGCCCAATCAGACAGGTAGCCCTCATCCATGAGCAATCAATCAATCAATCAATCGATTGACGTGATGCCAAACATTATCGCCACTCTCTCTCCCCGCTACTCTCTCGCCCCTAATATCTCCACTTAACAAGACTCTCTCTCACTTAAGAGTCCTTAACCACCGACAAACTGAAACACTCTTCATCACTCTAGTGCGGAAACATCCTCTTCAGCTCTCCAAACCCACTCCTCCTCCTCCTCCTCCTCCTCCTCTTCCTGCACCTCCTCTCCGTAAAGCATGTGGCTCCTGTCAGACCTCCTAGAGCTGACAGGAGGAGGAGGAGGAGGAGGAGGGATATGGAATCTAAGCTCCGTCTTGAAACTGTCAGGTAATGAAGGATAATTGATATTCCTTTCATCTGGGAGCTTTCATAGTGTGTGTGTGTGTGTGTGTGTGTGTGTGTGTGTGTGTGTGTGTGTGTGTGTGTGTGTGTGTGTGTGTGTGTGTGTGTGTGCTCGCGAGCATGTGCGTATGTGCGCGTGTGTGTGTGCTCGCGAGCATGTGCGCGCGTGTGTGTGTGTGCTCGCGAGCATGTGCGTACGTGCGCGTGTGTGTGCTCGCGAGCATGTGCGTACGTGCACGTGAGTGTGTGTGTGGTTTCTCCAGCCTATCAGAGGGTTGCTCTACACCCCCTCCAGTCTGAACGAGGCTAAACATCATTACATGCGGATATTATGAACTTCATCATGTACGACTTATTCTAAACATCGTTATACACGGTTATTATAAGCATGATATATGATTATTAAGTGGTTATTAAATGTAGAAATCCCACAGGATTGATGCATCATCACGTCCTCCGCAGGGAGATAAAGTTTAGCCCTACATTCATAGTTTATATCGTAAGATACACTAATAGTCTGTATCGTATTACAGAGTCTTTAGAGTTTAATGCGTATCCACAATTCACCAGCTCACCCCGACGAAGGAACAGCTCTACGTTAAGCTAACCGTCGTCATGGCGTTTGTTGTTTGTTGTGATGTCATAACTTAAACTCTGTAGCAGTGGTCTCCGTGGCGACGAGAGATCGAAGGGCATAGCGTCTTGTAAAGCGAGGGCCCTCAGGACCCTGTAGTCTCTACTAGTGTGTGTGTGTGTGTTCCAATCTCCGGTCCAGGAGCCTGACAGGGTTCTGTAGTGGCCCCTCGTTAAGACACCCACACCCACACACACACACACAGGTCCTCTTGTTAGTCAGTGTGACCCAAACAGAGAGAGAACAGAGGGGGGGGGGGGGGGGTGGGACTCAGAACCTTCTGGAAGGTTGGTTGACTTCCTGTCTCAGAGAGGGGGGGGGGGGGGGGGGGGTGGGGGGTTACCCAGGGGCTCTGCAGCGTTGCCGTGGTTACGACATCTCACACACACACTCCTGAGAGCACACATCTCACACACACACTCCTGAGAACACACCTCACACACACTCCTGAGAACACACACCCACCTGAGAACACACACCCACCTGAGAACACACACTTCACACAGACAAAAACTGACAGTGAGCAGGTATGAGAGAAGATTGGAGGAGAAGAGAAGGAGGAGAGAAGGAGGAGAGGAGGAGATGCGAAGGAGGAGACAAGGAGGAGAAGAGAAGGAGGAGAGGAGGAGATGGTTTTTGGGTCAAGGATGTTGCAATGCGATGTAACGGATTCTGAAAACATTTCATCTTCTGTTCAACTCAACCTGCTCTTCTGTCTTCACACGCACACGCACACACACACACACACACACAAAATTGTCAATCAATCGTGCTTTATTGACACGGACGTTGATGAGTTATTCAGTTATTTTGTAGAGAAGGTTCTAGTCTCATTATCTGGCAGACGACACCCTCTGGTGTCCTGAGCTGGGGTGGGCGTGGCCACCACACCATGTGTGTATGTGTGTGTGTCCTAGTGTGTGTGTGTGTATATGTGTCTGGGTGTGTGTATCCTAGTGTGCATCTGTGTGTGTGTGTCTCTCTGTGTGTGTGTGTGTGTGTGTGTATATGTGTGTGTGTGTGTGTGTGTGTGTGTGTGTGTGTGTGTGTGTGTGTGTGTGTGTGTGTGTGTGTGTGTGTGTGTGTGTGTGTGTGTGTGTGTGTGTGTGTGTGTCTCCGAGTGTTTATGAGGGGGTCTCTCAGGGCCGCTGTCCCCCGGTGGATCTCAGCAGTAATGGAGGAGATTTAATACGACGTGCTCTGCTTCCCTGGGAAGCCGCCCAATCACAGCGCAGCCCTCCGAGAATACCCAGCATGCAACGCTGCCTGGCGCTCCCAACACACACACACACCTGCAACCATTCTAGGTGGCTAGCGTCTCTCGGCTAACACCAACACAACCCCCTGAGGACACAGACATCAATGTGATTGGTCCAGAGAAGCTGACCAATCACAATCACAGAGATCTGGTTGTCAACGGTAACGCCAGCCAGTTCCAACATTAACCGAGGCAGCTAGCACTTACGTGCATTATTACATCGATTGCAAGCCAGCGAAGGCAAACTAGCGTCTCGATTTTACAAGAAATAATATTTATTTTGAGAGCAACGGAAACCGACGTGCAGATGGCATGAACGTGGACGCTAATGGCAGCTAATGAGGATAATGCTACTCAATGATACACTTCCTATTTATCAGGAAATAGTCAAAGCTCTTCCTCTGGCTAGACGGACATGTTTGCTCGAGGGGGCGGGGCTAAGGACCGGTTGAATATAGTTTCTGGAGAGTTCATCGAGGTTTCCCCGGAGGCTGACGAACGTCAACAAACACACAGACGGCGAACAGAGTAGAGTTTGCACTCGTATGGTCGTTAACTGTGGGAAAACTCTGGAGAGACGGCGAGGTTAATCTTCAAATAATGTTATGCTTGGCAGGACCCAAAGACCGCCAGAAGCACGCAGGGAAGGTTCCCCAATCTGGCAACCGGACAGAACGGTCCGGCAAACTCACTTAGTACTTCATATACATCCTCACTTAGTCATTCAGAAGCCTCTCTTGAAACACGACGTTTCTTCCGAGGCAGGTCAGTAAGGCAGCAGGTCGTTAGGTCTCGGAGGACACTGGGGAATGAACGGAGTCGTCCCCCCCCCCCCCCCCGAATCATTCACCCAGACACTCCACAGAGTCAAGTTACAACACCTCCCATCTGCCTCAATGATGGGCTCCTATCTCAGGTCAACGCCTTCTAAAGGGGGAGCAGGACGAGTGCAGAGAGGTACGAATGAATAAATCATTTGTTGGGGCCCCGGAGTCACGGCCTTCCCCGTGGTACACAGAGAGCAGCGCCGCCCGACTCCACCGCAGCGCTCTGCAGTACGGGCTGCTGGAGGGGGAGCAGATACTTGCTCCACCCAAATATCCCTCTCTGCTCCAACTACTCTCTCTCTTGCTCCACCTAACTCCACCTCTCTGCATCTTTTTTTGTGCTCTCGCCAGCATTCTCCCTCACATCGCTTTGTCGTCTCTCTCACTCTGTTGTTTTCTCTTCTCTCTCGCTCTCTCTCTCTCTCCTCTCTTCTCTCTCCTCTCTCTCTCTCTCTCTCTCTCTCTCTCCTCTCTCTCTCTCTCTCTCTCTCTCTCTCTCTCTCTCTCTCTCTCTCTCTCTCTCTCTCCTCTCTCTCTCTCTCTCTCTCTCTCTCTCTCTCTCTCTCTCTCCTCTCTCTCTCCCTCCCCCCCCCCCCCTCCCTATCTCTCTCTCTCATCCTCCTCCCTATCTCTTTCTCTCTCTCCCCCTGCGCTCATCTCGCTCTCTCCTCCCCCTGCCTCTCATCCCCATCCTCCTCTCCCCCCTCTCTCTCTCCTCCCTCTCCCCCTCTCTCTCTCTCTAGTCTCTTATAATTTCCTACGAGGGAGTTTTGGACGTAGAGAAGCACTAATATCAGGAATTAGATGATGGCTGCATGGGATGTTTATGCAGCTGTGCATTCACTTTTATATTTAGTTCTGTCCAACAGGAGCGGCCAGGAACAAGACATGAATATATATATATATATATATACACACATATATACACTATATATATATATACTGTATATTACCCAATATTGAGAGAGGGATGAGAGAGAGGAAGAGAGATGAGAGAGGAGAGAGAGAGAGAGAGAGAAGAGAGAAGAGATGAGAGAGAGAGAGAGATAGAGGAGGGGGAAAGAGAGATGAGAGAGAGAGAGAGAGAGAGAGAGAGAGACGAGCCCTCCAGCGAGTCCTCCAGTTCCCCTGATCCTCCATGCATCCAGCAAGTTCCTCCGTTGTTATTTCTGCCCCTACATCCTTCTTTAGAACGGCCACGTATGTTTGTGCGGGACGCCCTCTCGATCGCTTGCCGTGTGTTGGCTCCCACAGCACTAATTTGCTGGCTGGGAGCTCTGGGTGCCTCTTGCAGTGACCGGCCAGCCTCATTCTTCTGGCTGCTATTTTCATACTTAACCTCGGTAGTCCCCCGTACAGACACTTGTTGGTAACGTGCTCGGTCGGGTTGATGTTCAGTACTACACACAGCATTCTGGTGTAGCACCCGTCCGAGAGAGGCGACCCTCACTAGTCCTGGGCCCCCTCGCTACGCCCCTCGCTAATCCCGGGGGCCCCTCGCTAGTACCGGGGCCCCTCGCTACTCCCGGGGCCCCTCGCTAGTCCCGGGTCCCCCTTGCTAGTCCCAGGGCTCTCACTAGTCCCGAGCCCCCTCGCTAGTCCAGGGGCCCCTCGCTAGTCCCGGGGGCCACTCGCTGCCCCACGGTGTTTGGGTTCTAACCAGCCTCTCGGAGATCCCAACAATAAGAACGGGGGATTAAGGAGTGGAAAGTATTTCCAGAATGTTCTGAATCGAGGGACACCGGGTCAGCGCTGACTAGCAGGAGACCTTTGTGTTGTGGCTGAGCAGCGCCTTCTGTCCCGATAAGATTAAGATAAAAAAAAAACGTTTCTTAGCGGTGGAAAAGAAATCTAGCGCGTTCCTTGCCTCTCCGTTTCTATGGAGATGCTGTTGCTTGTTTATCAGATCTGGCGTAAGCCCCGATCGCAGCAGCAGTCACCTGCCTTTCAAATCCGACAATAAGAGCAGACAATAAGCGTACGGTGAGAGAGAGAGAGCCGCCGCCGCCGCCGGGAGAACGCCTTTATTGGCTTCCTGTTGTGGAGGAACTCACTTCCTGTCTGAGCAGGTGAGCTGCGCTCGGGATCCGGGAGCTCAACTCCTCTGCTGCTATCGGAGGAGATCGCTGGCCAGATGTGTTTTGGGCTTCGGAGTTCGGTAATAAAAAAAGTGAACGGTTTCACCGAAGACATGGCGAGACGAAACCTCCACAGCGCCCCCCCCGGAGTTTCTCGCTAATGCGCGGACGTTCCACCGCGGAGCCAGAGAACCGCAGAACGTGTGTTCCTCTGACAGCGTAAGCCTGCGGCGTCGTCACTCACCAGACTAATAAAGTTTGGGCGGATGCGCGGATGCGATTTGTTGGCTGGTGTTTTGTCGGACTTCGGGGGCCTTCGGAATCGCCCACTAAGCTCCGACCGAGAGATCAGGACTTTGTATTAGAGAGTGAGAGAGAGAGCGGCCGACACTACAGGAGAACATAAAGCAGAAATATACGGCCCTGGTTAAAACATTGCGCCGTTTCCCAAACTGAAAAATACGAGTCAGACGTGAACGCACCGCCAGGGAGCCCTGAACTCAAAATGAATCGAGCTTCTGTGGGAAATCAAGATGCTCTCACATCTTCATATATTCCTACCAGCGTGTAAACACACAACAGCAAATTAAGTCGCACACTCATACACACAGGCACGCACAGCAAGGGGGGGGGGGGGTGGGACTCAGAACCTTCTGGAAGGTTGATTGACTTCCTGTCTCAGAGAGGGGGGGGGGGGGGGGGGTTACCCAGGGGCTCTGCAGCGTTGCCGTGGTTACGACATCTCACACACACACTCCTGAGAGCACACACCTAACACACACTCCTGAGAACACACACCCACCTGAGAACACACACCCACCTGAGAACACACACACTCCTGAGAACACACACTTCACACAGACAAAAACTGACAGTGAGCAGGTATGAGAGAAGATTGGAGGAGAAGAGAAGGAGGAGAGAAGGAGGAGAGGAGGAGATGCGAAGGAGGAGAGAAGGAGGAGAAGAGAAGGAGGAGGAGATGGTTTTTGGGTCAAGGATGTTGCAATGCGATGTAACGGATTCTGAAAACATTTCATCGTCTGTTCAACTCAACCTGCTCTTCTGTCTTCACACGCACACGCACACACACACACACAAAATTGTCAATCAATCGTGCTTTATTGACACGGACGTTGATGAGTTATTCAGTTATTTTGTAGAGAAGGTTCTAGTCTCATTATCTGGCAGACGACACCCTCTGGTGTCCTGAGCTGGGGTGGGCGTGGCCACCACACCATGTGTGTATGTGTGTGTGTCCTAGTGTGTGTGTGTGTATATGTGTCTGGGTGTGTGTATCCTAGTGTGCATCTGTGTGTGTGTGTGTGTGTGTGTGTGTGTGTGTGTATATGTGTGTGTGTGTGTGTGTGTGTGTGTGTGTGTGTGTATGTGTGTGTGTGTGTGTGTGTGTGTGTGTGTGTGTGTGTGTGTGTGTGTGTGTGTGTGTGTGTGTGTGTGTGTGTGTGTGTGTGTGTGTGTCCTGTGTGTGTGTGTGTGTGTGTGTGTGTGTGTGTGTGTGTGTGTGTGTGTGTGTGTGTGTGTGTGTGTGTGTGTGTGTCTCCGAGTGTTTATGAGGGGGTCTCTCAGGGCCGCTGTCCCCCGGTGGATCTCAGCAGTAATGGAGGAGATTTAATACGACGTGCTCTGCTTCCCTGGGAAGCCGCCCAATCACAGCGCAGCCCTCCGAGAATACCCAGCATGCAACGCTGCCTGGCGCTCCCAACACACACACACACCTGCAACCATTCTAGGTGGCTAGCGTCTCTCGGCTAACACCAACACCAACCCCCTGAGGACACAGAATCAATGTGATTGGTCCAGAGAGCTGACCAATCACATCACAGAGATCTGGTTGTCAACGGTAACGCCAGCCAGTTCCAACATTAACCGAGGCAGCTAGCACTTACGTGCATTATTACATCGATTGCAAGCCAGCGAAGGCAAACTAGCGTCTCGATTTTACAAGAAATAATATTTATTTTGAGAGCAACGGAAACCGACGTGCAGATGGCATTGACGTGGACGCTAATGGCAGCTAATGAGGATAATGCTACTCAATGATACACTTCCTATTTATCAGGAAATAGTCAAAGCTCTTCCTCTGGCTAGACGGACATGTTTGCTCGAGGGGGCGGGGCTAAGGACCGGTTGAATATAGTTTCTGGAGAGTTCATCGAGGTTTCCCCCGGAGGCTGACGAACATCAACAAACACACAGACGGCAAACAGAGTAGAGTTTGCACTCGTATGGTCGTTAACTGTGGGAAAACTCTGGAGAGACGGCGAGGTTAATCTTCAAATAATGTTATGCTTGGCAGGACCCAAAGACCGCCAGAAGCACGCAGGGAAGGTTCCCCAATCTGGCAACCGGACAGAACGGTCCGGCAAACTCACTTAATACTTCATATACATCCTCACTTAGTCATTCAGAAGCCTCTCTTGAAACACGACGTTTCTTCCGAGGCAGGTCAGTAAGCAGCAGGTCGTTAGGTCTCGGAGGACACTGGGGAATGAACGGAGTCCCCCCCCCCGAGTCATTCACCCACGACACTCCACAGAGTCAAGTTACAACACCTCCCATCTGCCTCAATGATGGGCTCCTATCTCAGGTCAACGCCTTCTAAAGGGGGAGCAGGACGAGGTGCAGAGAGGCAGAATATGAATAAATCATTTGTTGGGCCCGGAGTCACGGCCTCCCGTGGTACACAGAGAGCAGCGCCGCCCGACTCCACCGCAGCGCTCTGCAGTACGGGGCTGCTGGAGGTGGAGCCAGATACTTGCTCCACCCAAATATCCCTCTCTGCTCCAACTAACTCTCTCTCTTGCTCCACCTAACTCCACCTCTCTGCATCTTTTTTGTGCTCTCGCCAGCATTCTCTCTCTCTCTCTCTCTCTCGCTCTCTCTCGCTCTCTCTCCCCCTCCTCTCTCGCTCTCTCTCCCCCTCCTCTCTCCCCCTCCTCTCTCCCCCTCTCTCTCTCTCCCTCCCTCTCCCCCTCTCTCTCTCTCTAGAGAGAAAATTATAATTTCCTACGAGGGAGTTTTGGACGTAGAGAAGCACTAATATCAGGAATTAGATGATGGCTGCATGGGATGTTTATGCAGCTGTGCATTCACTTTTATATTTAGTTCTGTCCAACAGGAGCGGCCAGGAACAAGACATGAATATATATATATATATATATACACACATATATACACTATATATATATATACTGTATATTACCCAATAAGGCTATGAGAGAGAGAGAGAGAGAGAGAGAGAGAGAGAGAGAGAGAGAGAGAGAGAGAGAGAGAGAGAGACGAGCCCTCCAGCGAGTCCTCCAGTTCCCCTGATCCTCCATGCATCCAGCAAGTTCCTCCGTCGTTGTTTCCACCGCTACATCCTTCTTTAGAACGTCCACGTATGTTTGTGCGGGACGCCCTCTCGATCGCTTGCCGTGTGTTGGCTCCCACAGCACTAATTTGCTGGCTGGGAGCTCTGGGTGCCTCTTGCAGTGACCGGCCAGCCTCATTCTTCTGGCTGCTATTTTCATACTTAACCCCGGTAGTCCCCCGTACAGACACTTGTTGGTAACGTGCTCGGTCGGGTTGATGTTCAGTACTACACACAGCATTCTGGTGTAGCACCCGTCCGAGAGAGGCGACCCTCACTAGTCCTGGGCCCCCTCGCTACGCCCCTCGCTAATCCCGGGGGCCCCTCGCTAGTACCGGGGCCCCTCGCTACTCCCGGGGCCCCTTGCTAGTCCCGGGTCCCCCTTGCTAGTCCCAGGGCTCTCACTAGTCCCGAGCCCCCTCGCTAGTCCAGGGGCCCCTCGCTAGTCCCGGGGGCCACTCGCTGCCCCACGGTGTTTGGGTTCTAACCAGGCCTCTCGGAGATCCCAACAATAAGAACGGGGGGATTAAGGAGTGGAAAGTATTTCCAGAATGTTCTGAATCGAGGGACACCGGGTCAGCGCTGACTAGCAGGAGACCTTTGTGTTGTGGCTGAGCAGCGCCTTCTGTCCCGATAAGATTAAGATAAAAAAAAACGTTTCTTAGCGGTGGAAAGAAATCTAGCGCGTTCCTTGCCTCTCCGTTTCTATGGAGATGCTGTTGCTTGTTTATCAGATCTGGCGTAAGCCCCCGATCGCAGCAGCAGTCACCTGCCTTTCAAAATCCGACAATAAGAGCAGACAATAAGCGTACGGTGAGAGAGAGAGAGCCGCCGCCGCCGCCGGGAGAACGCCTTTATTGGCTTCCTGTTGTGGAGGAACTCACTTCCTGTCTGAGCAGGTGAGCTGCGCTCGGGATCCGGGAGCTCAACTCCTCTGCTGCTATCGGAGGAGATTGCTGGCCAGATGTGTTTTGGGCTTCGGAGTTCGGTAATAAAAAAAGTGAACGGTTTCACCGAAGACATGGCGAGACGAAACCTCCACAGCGCCCCCCCCCGGAGGTTCTCGCTAAGCGGACGTTCCACCGCGGAGCCAGAGAACCGCAGAACGTGTGTTCCTCTGACAGCGTAAGCCTGCGGCGTCGTCACTCACCAGACTAATAAAGTTTGGGCGGATGCGCGGATGCGATTTGTTGGCTGGTGTTTTGTCGGACTTCGGGGGCCTTCGGAATCGCCCACTAAGCTCCGACCGAGAGATCAGGACTTTGTATTAGAGAGTGAGAGAGAGAGCGGCCGACACTACAGGAGAACATAAAGCAGAAATATACGGCCCTGGTTAAAACATTGCGCCGTTTCCCAAACTGAAAAATACGAGTCAGACGTGAACGCACCGCCAGGGAGCCCTGAACTCAAAATGAATCGAGCTTCTGTGGGAAATCAAGATGCTCTCACATCTTCATATATTCCTACCAGCGTGTAAACACACAACAGCAAATTAAGTCGCACACTCATACACACAGGCACGCACACACGCACGCACGCACGCACACAGGCACGCACGCACACAGGCACGCACACACGCACGCACACACGCACGCACACAGGCACGCACGCACACAGGCACGCACACACGCACGCACGCACACAGCAGTGGGAGAGGGGAATTAATTATGAATGAACGAAGGGCTCGGGAGAATACGAACGCAACGCAGCGAAAGCTTTGAAACGGCGAAAAACAGTTTGGTGTTCTGTGAACCCCCCCCGCCCCCCTCCCCAGGTGCGCCGACAAAGATCGGAGCAGGAGGTTTCCCACAATGCATCACTTCGCCCCAGGTCATTACCCCGAACATCACGACAACCAAACCCTCAACATCCTCAGCTACAACATGACTACAACACAGCAGACTGATGGGAGAGTGACCTAGAGAAACACAGAGAGAGAGAGACAGAGAGAGAGACACAGAGAGAGACAGAGAGAGAGAGAGACAGACAGAGAGACAGTGAGACAGCAAGAGAGAAAGCGAGAGAGAGAGAGAGACCGTGAGAGAGAAAGAGAGAGAGCGAGAAAGAGACAGACAGTGAGACCGCGCGAGAGAGAGACTGCAAGAGAGAGAGAGAGGGAGAGAGAGTGAGACCCAGAGAGAGAGAGTCCATTGACTCTCCTCTATCTCTCCACCCCCCATACACTACCTCCCTCCTCCCTCACCATCACCATCAGCTGAGCAGGGCTGACATTTGCTGTCTGATTCCGTTGCACTGATTAGCTCGTCCGCTAAGGTGAGCTAGCACGGTAGCGGCGCGGTGCGGCGGCATTCAGACAGACAACCTTTAGCTGAATACCAGCCGCTATGCCGCTAAGTTACGTGTGTGAAGGAGTGAGGAGGAGGGGAAGGGGGAGGAGGGGAAGGGGGAGGAGCAGGAAGAAGAGGAGTAGTAGCAGGAGGAGAAGCAGGAGGAGGAGGTGGTGCAGGAAGAAGAGGAGGTGGAGCAGGTGGAGGAGGAGGAGGTGGTGCAAGAAGAAGAGGAGGTGGTGCAGGAAGAAGAGGAGGTGGTGCAGGGGTTCGAACCTGCAACCTTTCTGCTGGGAGTCCAACAGCCCAGCCGTCTCTCTCTCTCTCTGTCTGTCTGTCTGCATGAGTCTATCTCTCTCTCTCTGTCAGTCTCTATGTCTGTATCTCTGTCTGTCAGTCTCTATGTCTGTATCTCTCTCTCTATCTGTCAATCTCTCTATGTCTATCTCTCTCTCTCTGTCAGTCTATGTCTGTATCTCTCTCTCCTCTCTCTCTCTGTCTGTATCTCTCGCTCTCTCTGTCAGTCTCTCTATGTCTATCTCTCTCTCTCTGTCAGTCTATGTCTGTATCTCTCTCTCTCTCTGTCAGTCTGTCTGTATCTCTCTCTCTGTCTGTCAGTCTCTCTCTCTCTCCCTCAACACAGCAGCACTCCGTTACTGGCACCCTAGCCTGGCCGCTATCCCAGAATGCATCGCTGCTCTCACATACTCCCCATCAGATGGGAGTCCCGCCTCCATACCACGGCACACACACACACACACACACACACACACACACCACACACACACACACACACACACACACACACACACACACACACACACACACACACACACACACACACACACACACACACACACACACACAAACTCCTATTGGTGGGCTGGCCCTGCAGCCCCGCCCCCGATGCTCCACCCACACCAACCAATGGTATCCAGGTTTGACCACACCACCCCCTCCCTCGCTCCCCCGGGGCCCGCCTCCTACCTGTCTGCGGAGGGGGCCCGTCCATTGGGGGCCTTGTTGGCGTGGGTGTAGAGGGTGGAGTCGGAGAGCTGGTGGCGGTGCTGGGGGTGGGGTTGCTGGGGGTGGGGCGGCAGGAGGCGCGGGTATGGGAGGCGGGGGCTGCCCGGCGAGGGGTCGGAGTGGTGGTGGTGGGGGGGAGGAGGGGGGGAGACGCCGGCGTACGGGTGCTCCTCCTCCTCCTCCTCCTCCTCCCGCTCCTCGTCCTCCCGGTCGCCGCGGTAACCGCCTCCCGGGGGCCGGCAGACGTCCAGGATCTCGGCGTAGTCGCGCTCCCGCGCCTGGCGCTCCCGCAACTCCCGCTTCTTCTCCTGGATCCTGAGGAGCAGGAGGAGCAGGAGGGGGAGGAGGAGGAGAAGGAGGAAGAGGAGGAGGGGGAGGGGAGGAGAGAGAGGAGGTGGTGGAGGTGGTGAGGAAGAGGAGAGGAGAAGGTCATGAAGATGGTTCTGAAGGACCACCAACAATGTGACACAAGCAGCTTAGCTACTAGAAGTAGTTCTCCTCCCAATACCGTTCTTATGCTCAATTAAAATCTCTTGAAGATGAGAAATAAGATGATGGAGGAGGAGGAGGAGGAGGAGGAGGAGGAGCAGGAAGAGGAGCAGGAGGTGGAGGAGGAGGAGGAGGAGGATGTGGC
Source organism: Coryphaenoides rupestris (assembly GCA_002895965.2). Lineage (NCBI taxonomy): Eukaryota > Metazoa > Chordata > Actinopteri > Gadiformes > Macrouridae > Coryphaenoides > Coryphaenoides rupestris. Next base: position 98,531 of record PIJE02000200.1, read on the forward strand.
GGTAGGGGTGGTGTAAGACGTCCGGACCAGAGGAGTCACCTGCCCCACCACTACAACACTGAACAACAGTCCATTATGAAGACCATTGTGTCCACCATGTTCTACTCCCACCCCTCCTCCTCTTCCTCCTCCTCCCCCCCGGGAAGAGGAGGAGGAAGAGGAGGAGGGGGGGACGTACTCTAGAATGCCGTGTGAACACTCGACCCAGCGAGTGATTAACATTTTTCACATTTTTCTTTTGTGTGATGTTGACGTCTATTGTAATAAAAGTCCTTTATCAGTTATTTATTGATTTGTTTTGCCGGAGCGCCCGTCTATGAGACCAAGTAGAATAATAATTTCGAAAGAAGGACACAGGAAATCACAACGTAATAATCACGAATCGTTTTATCCCGGGCGGTCCTCAACACAACGCTAAAGCAACGTTAAAAAGTGAATACACACACACACACACACACCACACACACACCACACACGCAGAGGCTACTTAATTAGCATGCTAGGCGGCGAGCTAACGGCCTTGGCATTCAAAGAGATAGAGAGGCATAGACAGACAGAGAGACAGACAGAGAGACAGACAGAGAGAGACAGAGAGAGACAGAGACAGACAGACAGGCAGGGTCATAGAGAGACAGACAGAGAGAGCAGACCAAGACAGACAGACAGACAGGGTCATAGAGAGACAGACAGAGAGACACAGACAGAGACAGACAGACAGACAGGCAGGGTCATAGAGAGACAGACAGAGAGAGATAGAGAGGCATAGAGACAGACAGACAGACAGACAGACACGCAGGGTCATAGAGAGACAGACAGAGACAGACAGACATCTTGGGGGTCGAGGGGCCAGCTGTGTGAAGACATGTTGGACAGAAGAGGAGGCACCTGGAGGGGACGTGGGGCGGCAGACACTAGACCCCCCTGAGAGAAACTCCTCCAGACCACCCTCTGCAACCCAAGACCACCTGACGAACAGGGCATCCAGCCCTCGACCAGCAGGGGGTCCAACCCCAGACCAGACCCTAAACTAGCTCCCCTCCAACGTTAGCGATGGAAACGACCAGAGGTTCCAACCACCAAAGACCAAGATCAAGTTCTCGTCTTCACAGTTCAAACTCACTTCAAGCGTGGTGTTAGATGACGTCCCCTGATGGGTCGACCGTGAGTCTGGCCTACCTTCAACGTTTCAGGATCGCTTCGACAACAACGTTCAGGAGCAACCAGAGGGACGTCATGTAGACGTCGTGCACAACGGTGGCAAAAAACAACGAATCCTGGGAAACTCTCATCCAGTTTGACCCAGGAAGTACAAGTCCAACAACAACAACAACAACAGTTATCAAGATGGCTGCCGACTGCGCAGCAGTTCAGATCGATTCCCTCGTCCTTCAGTTGACCACATATTGATCGATCGATGATCAGATATTGATCGATCGATGATCAGATCTTCAGCGCCGCCTCTAATTCAGATGAGCTCCTCTGTGAGAAGAATCAGATGATGGATTATGGACGCTAATGCTAACGCTAACCTCTCTTGCTCCATCTTCATGCGCTGCGTCTCGTCCTCAGACGCCTGCGACTCCGCCGGCCGCCACTTGGAGGAGCCCTTGCGCTCCATCTTGTCCCCGCTGCTTCGCTCGTCCTTACGGTTCTTACCGAACCTGCGAGACATCGGAGAGCGTTAATAACCACAACGCTACGTTAGCGATCACAACAATTATTATAATAACAATGACAAGGAAAATAATATATAACAGCGATAATAAATAAACGGGAGTAAAAACGTCGGTAATGACGACAATACGATCACGATAATACGATAAGAATATCACATAAGACAATCAATACTGTAAGAACAATGATATGATGGTTACGATAAAATGTCATCTTAAATCTTGATACTTAAGATCGTAATAGTAACGTATAATAATAAGTAATAAGTAACTAAGTAAGCAAAATGTATTTACTGTATATAGCACAGTTCACAGAGCAAAGTCGCAAAGTGCTGCATAGAAGTAAAATAAAGACTAAAATAAGACCATCACATAGAAAGAAACAATAAAACATAAAAACAGAGGACATAAAACAGAAACACAGACAGAAGAGGCGAGACAGAGGCCGGTCCAAACAGATGAGTCTTTAGTTGCTCAGTTCAGTCCAGTGGAAGGCGTTCCACAGGGTAGGGGCCTCCGTCTCAAAGGCTCCATCATCTCGTTTGTTTTGAGAGCCAAGAGCCTATAGGGACACCCAGTAAGCCGGGGTCAGAGACCTTACGTGACCTGCTATGGTGATGTAGAGATGGAGNTAGGTCTCAGGTGTACACAGGACAGGTGCCTGACCACGCAGGGCTCTGTGTGTACCAACAACCAGCCCAGCCCAGCCCAGACATCGGCTCGTACATCTCCCAAGTCTATCTATTCTGTGTGTGTGTGTGAGGCAGTATTAAGCAGGGTGTTAATGAAAGCCATTGGTGTGTGGAGAGAGAGAGTCTGAGTGATGGATCACTCTGCCATCAGCATCTAAGCATCTAAGCAGAGACAACACACACACACACACACACACACACACACACACACACACACACACACACACACACACACACACACACACACACACACACACACACAGAATAAATAGACAGATAGAATGGAGCTGGGGACAGAGATTTACGAGGCGATGGCTGAGCCGGTGGAGGGAGGAGAGGGAGTCTGGATGAAGGTTGCTTAATGTTCTCCATATTCTCTCGTTTTATGAGGCCTCTCCGTTCTGCACGCCTGGCTTGGTGACTTACCGGGACTATTTTTCACGGTGGAGGGAGACGGCTGGCGGTGACTGAGGAGCCGCGGTGCGCTTCGTGTTAATCCCCTCGACGGGGGAGCCGGTTTATACGGACACGACGGGACGAGACGTGCATCTACGACATGACTTTAGACCGCCTTACACTACCATACACTACACTACACTACACCACCGCTACTGGGCCGGGGGGGTGTTGTTAGGGAGAGAGAGGGGGAGAGACTGCGGGAGAGGGGGAGAGACAGGGGGAGGGGGAGAGAGAGACAGACTGAGGAGAGGGGGAAGAACAGGGGGGAGAGAGAACTGAGGGAGAGAGAGACTGAGGGAGACAGAGAGAGGGAGAGAGAAGACAGGGTGAGGGGAGAGAGAGCTGAGGGGAGAGGGGGAGATGACAGACAGGGGGACTAGGGGAAGAGAGAGACAGGGGGAGGAGGAGACGAGAGACATTGGGGGCAGAGACGGGGTGGAGTGAGGGAGAGACTGAGGGTAAGAGGGGGGAGGAGAGAGACAGGCGGAGGAGCAGAGAGAGACAGGGGGAGAGCGAAGACAGAGAGAGAGGGGAGAGGAGAGACAGGGGGGAAAAAAGGGGGGGAGAATTAACTTTAACTTAACTTTAGTTTTCTGCACAACAGAAGCAACAAACTTCTGCTGTTGATAGATTGGAAGTAACACTATTACATACTTCCTCTATTATATATTATATTGACATTGCAGTTTTGTTTATATCTAATATCTGAGATGTGAATATCTGTGATTGTACATTTGTCTTGCTTTTGTCTTTATTTACCACTCACTTTGGCAATGTAGACATATACTGTACATCTCCCATGCCAATAAAGCTCTTTGAATTGAATTGAATCAAATTGAGAGACAGGGGGAGGAGAGAGAGCGAGAGAGAGAGAGAAAGGGGGGAGACAGAAAGGTCTGAGGTCCCGGGAAACAGTTCGATTAACTCAACATTATCCAGACCATTATCTAATTACATCATATTATAGCCTTTTATTTGTTCTATTATGACATCTTTGTATCATATGGTGCCTCTTATTTAACTTTTGGTGCTTCGGCAACGTACACACAGACAGACAAACACACACACAGACACACAGACAGACAGACACACACACACACACACAGACACACACACAGACAGACAGACAGACAGACAGACAGACAGACAGACAGACAGACACACAGAATGTCTGCTTTGCATGAAAAGGGCATTATAAATAAAGTTGTGTGATTTGTGCGGTGGTTCCAGTAAAGGGGGGGTGTGCTGGTGGTGGTGGTGGTGGTGGTGTGGTGGTGATGGGGGGGGTGTGTAGTCTGATGCCAGCCTCCTCCATTAACACCAACATCCTGCCCCAGACAGGAAGTGGCCGATCCTTATCTCCGTCTGGCCGTGCTAAGTGTTCGGTCCGCTGTTTGTTTGTTTGTTTGACGTGATTGGCAGCTTTCTATTGTCTCCATTCTCCCGTTTGCTGCATTGAAACGCCGCATTTGAATAGAGCTACGATTACTATCATAATATTAACCTTGTCCTTATTGGTGTCATTATAATAACTATTATTAATAATAGTAAGAATCAGACGATATAGATCGCACATTCTCCATGAATTTCCTTCGGATGAATAAAGTTCTACATTATAAAGTTCTATTTTATCTTGTCTTAACATTATTGTTAGTATTCATATACATTATCCTAAAATACGATATGATGTACTTATATTACTAATTATTAATCCCGGACACGAAATAAGGGACGTTATTCTATGAGAATAGAATAACAATACTAGCATCGTATTCTATTGTAACCCACGTTCCCCATCCCCAAGTTCAGTAAAGTAATTAAAGCTTATCTTTGATTATTATGGATTTGAATTGAATTGGATTATTATGGTATTCAGTAATCATGTGTCTCGATGTCAGTGTTCAGACCAACATGGCGTCCGGTGAGGCAACGTACCGGAACATCTCCCCGAGCCCCTTCAGCACGCCTCGCTTGGCCTTCGTCTTCTCTTTGTCCCGGTCCTTCCCTCCCTCGCTCCTCTTCCTCTCCTTGTCCTTCCTCTTCTCCTCCTTGGGCCGCTCCGAGGAGGAGGGGGGGGAGGGGCAGGAGACGGAGCCGTTGGCCAGGGGTCGCTCCGCCCCCGCCAGCGGGGTCAGGTCCGCCAGCGTGGAGACGGAGTCCCTCCCCGAGCGAGAGCTCTCCTCCGTGTCCTCCTCCACTGGGGGGAGGGAGAGAGAGAGAGAGAGAGAGAGAGAGAGAGAGAGAGAGAGAGAGAGAGAGAGAGAGAGAGAGAGAGAGAGAGAGAGAGACACAAGTAGAGATGGACACAGAAAAGATTTCTTAATTTGTATTCACTTATTTCATATATACAATATCTCCGTTAACAGTTACTTAACTGTACGTTTTTTATTCTGCTGATTGTTTTAGTTTCTGCTTTGTTACAATGAATAAATAAAGACACCAAATCCTACCTGAAGCTGACATCAGAGGCTAACTTAAACGTATTCAACCCCCAACCGAACATGCTGGCTAACTCGCTGAGCTAACAGACACTCTGGTCAACGTGACTGACGCTAAACTGACGAGCTAGTCTAATTGAAGCTAACCTAATTGAAGCTAAAATAAGACAGCAGCTAACCTAATTGAGGCTAACATGAGGGAGCAGCTAACCTAATTGAAGCCTCCCGAACCTCGGTGTGTGTGTGTGTGTGTGTGTGTGTGTGTGTGTGTGTGTGTGTGTGTGTGTGTGTGTGTGTGTGTGTCTGTGTGTGTGTGCGCGTGTGACTTCCTGTGGTAGATTTATCCGGGAGGAGGCAGCTTAATGTCCCCGTAAAACCCAGCCTGACGGAGCGTCCGGCTGTCACGGAGCGCTGGCCGCGTCCTCCTCGCCGTGTACTGTGGGAGCGCGACGGCCCGAGTTAGTCGGTTAGCGTGACCGTGCGTGCGTTAGTCACACGGCTGTCATTCCCATGCGCCGTTACACGCGTAGCCGGGGGATCACCGTTAGTCACACGCCAATCAAGCCCGAACTCCGAGCGCATGGACGTCAACGCGCATCCATTACCCACGATGCAGTGCACACAAACACGCCCCATTTGGCTCAACAGGCATGTCGACACCGACAGCATCGACATGAACGATGTCAACATGAATTAACTGCTAATCAATCAATTAATGTTTGTTATTTAGTTCTACTTGTGGATTGTATCTCTTATCTTATACGGTCATGTCTAGAACAGCTTCCTGTTGGTAGGACAGGTCGGTGGCAGAGGAGGGGAATCGAACCAGTGACCCTTTTCAGGGGAGGGGTGACCTTACGTGTGTCCATCCCCTCGTCGTCCTCCTCGGGTGTCGTGCTCGTGGTCGCGGTGGCGGCCGGCCGGTCATACGATTTGTCGATGGCGGCGCGGAAGCTCTCGTTGCAGCCGCGGCCCCTGATGATGCGGGGGCGTGGCCTGTGGAAGGGGAGGTCCCCGTTGAGCGTGACCTCGGCCACGGCCGTCTGCAGGCTCTCCAGGGAGCTGGACTTCTTCAGGCCCAGAGACGGACCCACGTCGTCCCGGGTCGACGAACCTGGAGCGATGGGCGGCAAACCACGTTAGCGTCCCAGCTAGCATTCGGGTGGGGGGGGTGGTCGGTACGCCTTGCGCAAGGACCGCCGCACCAGAGCATCGAACCCCCGACACACGTTTAAAGTAAACAGCAACATCTTGGGAGTTTTAGAGAAAGGCGCATCGATGCTCTTTCAAAGTAAAAGCGCGTGGTCCCAGGACGAAGGGAAGAGCTGCACGTTCTACACCAAAAACAACAATAATACAACAACAACACAACAACACAACAATAGTGCCTGAGCAGCGACAGGGATCTGTAATCCCAGACCCCGGCTCTCATGTCCGACCGAAGTGAAAAGCCATCCGTCTGCGTGACAAAGCGGCCTTCCTCACAATAGAGGCGGCTGTAAGTCCGTTAACCCCACGCCACCGTAGTCATCATCACCTTCATCTAAACTATGGAGGGTAATCCCAACAGAACGGGTAATCCGTAGAGGTCTTCCTTCTGCACACACAGCCGGGGAAGAGATGCATCGTGGGTAAGACGGATTAAGGGGAGAGTCGTGATGGTGAACTTCAGAGGAGAGAGAGAGAGAGAGCGAGAGAGCGAGAGAGAGCGCAGAAGGCGAGGTGGGGATGAACGCTGTCTTACGTGATGACTAGCAGCCTCTACTCGCTTGTACATAAATGACTCCTCCTTCCGAAGGGCTCGCTGTCAAACTGACCAAGTAGCCTCACTGGACAACACCAGCATATGCTAACCTAGTGCTAACAAGGCTAGCCGAGGCTAACGCTAACAATGGGGCGGTATCCTTCTATGGGTCCGGTTAGCAGACGCTTCGATCCACAGGAACTTAGTGAACTCAGGTTCTTGTTACTAAGGAGCAGGTAGGAGTTAGGAGGCATCTTGCTCTAGGATGCTACACAGGTAGGAGCTAGGAGGCATCTTGCTTTAGGAGGCTACAGATAGGAGCTAGGAGGCATCTTGCTTTAGGAGGCTACAGATAGGAGCTAGGAGGCATCTTGCTCCAGGATCCTACAGGTAGGAGTTAGGAGGCATCTTGCTCTAGGACGCTACACAGGTAGGCTACAGGTAGCGGTTAGGAGGCATCTTGCTCTAGGACCCTACAGGTAGGAGTGAGGAGACATCTAACTCCTGCTGTTCCCCTCAAGAGTTTTGTCGTCAACCTTTGACCTCATCATCCCGCCTCCACAAAGGATCCAGCGAATCACAACACACCGCCTGACCGGCAGCTAGCTCAGATCAGTGGCCCTGCGGTGCTGTGTTGGTCCTGCTAAACGCTTAACGGAGCCCAGCTGGTGGCTGCCGCTTGGCCCTCGAGTGACACGCGGGGTGGGGAGCGAGGAACTGCCGGAGGTCTGGAACGTGAAAATAAACGGTGACTGCTAAAGACAACGGGCTGAAGTCGAGCAGGACAACAAGACCGGGAAACCCGAGACGTGTTGACTCCAGAGAGGCGAGGGAACGTCTCAGGAAGGCGTTCAGCCGTACTCTAATCTCTGGAATCTTCTGGAAGACGATTGGGAAAGTGGTCCTTCCTGCTTGGCTAAAGGCTTCAGGGAGTCGTTGGTTTATTTGCTTTGTTGAGAGTTTGAAAACGAGAGGAGGGCCTTTTTACCCACCGAACTCTCCCCGACCCTCGGTGAGAATAAATCGTAGACTCGTGTCGCTAAATCTTTCAATCTTCTCCTCTTATAGCGCGCCCCTAAACATCTGGGCGGCGGTGCCGCGCGCGTCACGCTAACCAGCCCGCCACCGCCGCCGCCACCATACAATGTTAGCTTAAAACGCTCCACAGAGGAATACGCTCTCTCTCTCTGTCTGTGTTCCCCAGTGTCTCTCGTCCCCCCCGCAGGGACACGAGACGCAGCGCTTGTGTTTAGCCGAGGCAGCAGAGAGGACGGTAGATTTGACAATGATGGATGGGCCTCCGTCAGCCAGATACCTTAACCAAGGACACGGAGCTCTCTCTACCGCCCTCGCTCTCTCTCCTACACACACACCACGTGACACACACACACACACACACACACACACACCAACCCCCCTTATGGTTCACTGGTTGGTAGTCTCCTGGTCCAGGGGAGTGTGAGGCTAGAGGCAACGTGATTGGTCGATTGGTGATCGTTTTGCTCGTTAACACACCTGGCCGTGCTCTTACCTGCGCTGGGGTCGGGTCGAGGTGTGAGGTTAATCTCGTCAGCTACTGTTAAGGGAAAAGACGGGTTGGGGGGTCAGGGGTTCAGGGGTCAGAGGTTAGCGCAGGAACATTCCACATGCTGCATTCCATCATTAAGACATTCAGTTGAGTTACACATGCCATGCAGGACGAGAGACTAGTACAGGGGGGGAGAGAGAGAGAGAGAGAGAGAGAGAGAGAGAGAGAGAGAGAGAGAGAGAGAGAGAGAGAAGAGAAGAAGAGAGAAGGAGAGAGGAAAAGAAGGAGGGGAAGAAAGAGAGAGGGAGAGAGAGATTGAGAGAGGGTTGTTTTTGGGGTAGATGCTAATCAGGCACAGCAGCGTCAACACAGAGCAGCAGATTACAGGTCTGCTTGACTGGCCGAGATACGCATCAGGCTGGGTGGGCTGTCGGTGTGGTGTGTGTGTGTGTGTGTGTGTGTGTGTGTGTGTCGGTGTGTGTGTGTTGTGTGTGTGTTTCAGATCTCCAGGAAACATGATTAAGCAGCAGTACTTTAGTGTCTCATTGTGTCAGGGTTTGGGGGGGTTTGAGGGGTTTTTGGGGGGTAATCTCCACCCTCTTGTAGCGCAGAACATAATCCACGCGTCAGAGCGACACCGCGAAAATCAGGAGGAGAACGCCATCCCTGGAGGCCTTCTACCGTACAGCGTGGTTCTCCAGCCCCAGTAGGATGATATCTAAAGGGAGTGTGACGCTGGACAACACAGCAGGACTCATCCCGCCACCCAGCACCCTCCTGGAGAAGAGAGACCCCCACGGCCTCGCCGACGACGAAGCGCAGACCACGATGGAGCCGCCTCACAGCGAACATAATGAAACCATTACGTCTACAATCGCACAATATTAGTTTATATTAAACACACGTGTGTAGCGGGAGTCCAGGCAATTAAAGGAGAGGAGCTGGAGGCTATTTATACGGCTGCTTTAATATATTATACGATCAATCATATTATAATGCATTAGTCTAATTATTAATATGGTAATGCTATATTAATATATTATTCATGTGCTAATTCTATTATCATGGTTCATGCGTTCCGCTTGGGCTGAGGTTCTTTCACATTTTATTTGATTATATATTTCTGACGTTACGCAGAGCCAAAGGCCACGGCCGATACCATTTATCACTGAATATCGTTTTTAATCAGAGGTTTTGATCTAAAGTTAGGTTGGACCTTAAGAGACGAGGCCTTCAGGAGCAGGTGGGGGTGAGTACTGTACCTCCACGTGTGTGTACTATACATGTACTCTACTGTGTATATACTGACTCAACCATCAGTACTTTAATCACATAATAAGACCATTGAAGAGATGGTAATTAAATAATATCATTAAAGCAGAGCAACAACATGAAATAAGTAGAGAGATTAATTAATACGTTGAGGGAACGAACAAACTGATGATTAAAGACGACTCAGGAGGTGTTGGTGCTAAAGTCGCGTGAGCTGATTAAACCGTGATTAAACTAAATGTGTGAGTGGAGGTGGGGGATGTGTACGCTCTCCTCCCACGGTGAATCAATAATCATAAATCACATTATTGTTAGATTGCATGAACTCCAATTTACCAATCAGCTAGCGGCACTGAATTAGCTCCATAAAGATCGGATTCACCGGACGAATCCATAAATACTATGCAAGTACACATCCTTTATAACTTAATTCCACTGCCCATGACATTGAATATTATTAAATTATATGATATACAGTGTATATATAAAATAAGCCCAATAAGCCCCACCCCTAGCTCCGCCCACCCACACGAGGGGGTGTGGCCTACCGAGGTCCATGCTCTTGGACTTCCTGGTCTTGATGATCTCCAGGTGGGCGGCGTCTCCGAACTGCTTGGTGCGTTTCTCCGACATGCTCTGGCGCCCGAAGCCCTCCCTCTGGAACGTTCCGTCGCTGTCCGCCGCCGCCGCCGAGTCCGCCGGGCTGGTCGGGCTGGACGAGGGAGTTAGCCGTTAGCCACCGCTCAACAACGACAGGTAGCAGCCAGCTTTGATTCTTGATAAAGTTAAAGTTGCTCAAGTAACTTAAGTAAAAAGTTACTCAAAAAATGGAAGAAAAAAGTTTTTCCAGTAACTTAAGTCAAAAAGTAAAGTAACCTAAGTAAAATGTTAAATAACTTGAGCAAAAAGTTACTAAATTAAACTCATTAAAAAAGTTACAGTAACTTAAGTAAACCGCAAAATTAACTTAAGTAACTTACATAAAACATTACTTGAGTAACTTAATTAAAAAGTAAAAGTAGCTCAAGTTAAAAGTTACTTCCATAAAAAGTTACTCTAAATTCTCTGTGTGAAAGTATACTACTATACTATACTACTTATATGTGAGCAACAAGCAGCATTCAAACGGCAGAACCTGCAGTCATGACTCCCCAAAGTATAAAGGTGGACACCAGACCAACTAAGGTCTGGAGGAACATGACTTAGGTTCCTGCCCACCTCAGGCTCTGATTGGGCGCTTCTTTGGCCCAGGGCGGGGTCACCATCTCCACGGGGAAGCAAATGTCGTCGTGGGAGCTGGAAGACGATTGGTCGGAGAGGTGGGGCGGGAACAGCGGCGGCCTATCGTCTTCGATGATGACCGTGTCGTCCTGAGGCATGTTGACGGTGGGGGACAACTGGTAGTTACCTGAGGACACAACCACACCTTGACTTACACACGACCAACGACAATCCTGTCACGTAGCACAGGGGTTACCCAGCGGTAGCATGCCACAGGTAGGCCTACTTCTGGCCCAGGCGCCACCAAATATCTGAGCCGGACACCGGGTATCGAACCCACAACCTATCCCCGTCTGGACACCCGAACCACTACACCTCCTCTTCACCATGAGCAGTTGAAACCTCACCGCCCACCAATAAGCTAGCAGGCAGCCCACCAATCAGCTACCAGGCAGCCCACCAATCAGCCCACCAATAAGCTAGCAGGCAGCCCACCAATCAGCCCACCAATAAGCTAGCAGGCAGCCCACCAATCAGCCCACCAATAAGCTACCAGGCAGCCCACCAATCAGCCCACCAATCAGCTACCAGGCAGCCCACCAATCAGCTACCAGGCAGCCCACCAATCAGCCCACCAATAAGCTAGCAGGCAGCCCACCAATCAGCCCACCAATAAGCTACCAGGCAGCCCACCAATCAGCCCACCAATCAGCTACCAGGCAGCCCACCAATAAGCTACCAGGCAGCCCACCAATCAGCCCACCAATCAGCCCACCAATCAGCTACCAGGCAGCTGGCCCAGCCTACTGTTCAGATACTGAGATAAAGTCAAATATACTGAAAACGGTTGAACACTGGAGGAAAAACTGCAGAAAAAAACAACCAAAAAACATCGGAAAATAAGAACTGAGATCCAAGTGTGTTTCCTCTCAGCTCTCAGCTCATTAGCATAGCGACGTCCTGAAGCCACCGGTACGCAATACACAAGATGAGCTCTCATCCCCGATATCGCCATGGCAGCAGAGAACTCTGGGGAGAGGGGTGGACGGAGAGGAGGGAGGGAGGGAGGGGGAGGAGAGGGGGAGGGGGGAGGAGGGAGGGAGGTGGAGGAGAGGGGGAGGTGGTGGAGGAGGGCAGGGAGGTGGAGGAGAGGGGGAAGGGAGGTGGAGGAGAGGGGGAGGAGGGAGGGAGGTGGAGGAGAGGGGAGGGTGGTGGAGGAGGGCAGGGAGGTGGAGGAGAGGGGGAGGGAGGTGGAGGAGAGGGGTAGGGAGGTGGAGGAGAGGGGGAGGTGGAGGTGGGAGGAGGAGGGAGGTGGAGAGAGGGAGGTGGAGGGAGGGAGGGTGGAGGAGATGGGGAGGAGGTGGAGGAGGGCATGGGGAGGTGGTGGAGGAGGGGCAGGGAGGTGGGAGGAGAGGGGGAGGGAGGTGGGAGGAGAGGGGGAGAGGGGAGGAGAGGGGGGGAGGTGGGGGAGGTGGAGGGGAGAGGGGGAGGTGGGGTGGAGAGGGGAGGAGGTGGAGGAGAGGGGAGGAGGGGAGGGAGGGGGAGGGAGGAGGGAGGAGGTGGAGGAGAGGGGGGAGGTGGAGGAGAGAGGGAGGAGGAGAGAGGGGGAGGAGAGAGGGAGGTGGAGGAGGGGGGGAGGGAGGGGGAGAGGGGAGGGGAGGGGAGGGGGAGGGGGGGAGAGGGAGGGGGGGGGGGGGAGGGAGGGGGGGAGGAGAGGGGGAGGGAGGAGGGGAGGGGAGGGGAGGTGGAGGAGAGGGGGGGAGGGGAGGAGGGGGAGGGGAGGTGGAGGAGAGGGGGAGGAGGGAGGGAGGGGAGGGGGAGGGGTGGAGGAGGGAGGGAGGTGGAGGGAGAGGGGAGGGAGGTGGAGGAGAGGGGGAGAGGGAGGAGAGGGGGAGGGGAGAGAGGGGGGTGGACGGTGGGGAGTGGAGGAGAGGGAGGTGAGGTGGGAGATGTGGGAGGGAGGTGGAGGAGAGCGGGGAGTGGGGAGGAGGGCAGGAGGTGGAGAGAGGGAGCGTGGGGAGGAGGGAGGTGAGGAGAGGGGAGGAGGAGGAGAGAGGGGAGTTGGAGGAGGTGAGGAGGGGGGAGGAGGAGGGGAGGGGAAGTGAGAGGAGTGGAGGAGAGGGGAGGAGGAGGAAGAGGGAGGTGAGAGGAGAGGGGGAGGGAGGTGGAGGAGAGGGAAGTGAAAGAAGAAAGGAAGGGAGGTGGAGGAGAGGGAGTGGAGGAGGAGAGGGGAGGTGGAGGAGAGGGGGAGGTGGAGGAAGAGGGAAGGTGCGAGAGAGGGGGGAGGTCCGGAGGAGAGGAGGGATGGGGGAGGGAGAGGGGGAGCGGATAGGAGGGGGAGTAAAGTAGGAAGGGAGGGGGAAGAGAAAAGAGAGAAAGTAAAACTAACAGAGTTGTAGATTAAAAAGGGAGAGAGAGAAGATGAATAGAGATGGAAAGGTTGGCTCTCGGGTTGTTTAAATGTAATATTACCTCCAATAAAATACTCCAATAAAACGATAAAAACGTCAATTCGATTACTGGACAAGAGTTGGCAGTCCACCAATCAGGAAGCAGCTCTGTTCTCTGTTAAAACACCATCAGTATATAAACTGTCTACCTGTCTCACCGTCTGTCCAACCTGTACAACAACAACGACGAAAGTCTCAGCTCACCGCGACCCACGACCTCGGACCCCCGTGACCTCGGCCAACATGAACACGATGCGTCTCATTCTGTTGTCCATGTTGTTGTCGACGTTCACAACTAAATTAACCAATCGGACGTCGGCGAGCAGGAAGCGGAAGCGCAGACAGGTTGACAACTGACAAGTTTGCATCAGCATCATCGTGACTCTGAAGGCTTATTATTATTATCATATTATTCTATTCCTCCTCCTCCTTCTCCTCCTCCTTGTTTTTAGCAGAACTGGAATCCGCATGAGAAAGCCCCAGCCCCCCCGCTGCTTCTAAACCAATCAAAAGCATTTACTAATTAGCACAACCCCAGAGGTGCGCTAACGAGCGGAACCACTAACGAGCAGAACCACATGGTTCATACGGTGAGAACACAGCGAGCTCTTAAAGGAGACCTATTATACCACCGGGTGTGAGCGTGATTAGGTTTCAAAACCCGGTTGGAATGGCCCCACATGACATCACAGGTGGTGAGTGTCCACCTTGAACTATGCTGGATAGATCAGCCTTACCCAGTGGACTGTAGCAACTGGCAAGCTGATCTATCCACCATACATCTGGGTGGTGGACGCTCGCACTTGTGATGTCATGAACCGGGAGATTCTGAAACTGCTTAGAAGGGCTAACGACGCTCACACCTGGTGGTATAATAGGAGTGCTTTAACGTCTGAACCTGGAACGCTCGCATACCGTCTCCCAATACCTCCAGCATCTATGGGCTGGAGGCTCCGGTGGTTAGTGGTAAGGTTCTGGGTTCGATCCCCAGTCTACAGTCTCCCACCACCAGACATCCGAGAGCAACCCCTAAGCCCTGCCTGACTCCCCGTGGGCCGATCATGACGCAGAAGGGAACCGGGCTTCAGAGTTCAGGCTTCAAACGAAGAAGCATTGTTTGTGTGTTGCTTATTAGCGGCGCCACGTCTTCTTTTATCAGTGATTGAGTTCTGTTTGTTTGGCACGACTGCCTTGTCCTGTCATGTTGGCAAACATCAAGGACGGATCTACATAAATCTCTCTTGTTTTCACTCCGACTCAGACTCAACACATCAGATGTTGTTGTCTGACTTCGGTTGTCACGGTATCGTCGCCGTGTCCCACCAAGGGGGGGCGGAGCCAACACCGCCAGTCACGCCGATAAACGACGAGACGGTAAACGGCAGTAATCTTCATATTATCTGACAACAGTCTTCACACGGAGACGTCCGTCGCCCGCTTAACACCGAGACACAACAGCTGGAGTCATGACAACACTCAACACGCAATCCTCCTGGTCATATGAACAGTGATGTCATCGGGTAAGAGCTATGGAGGGAAGACCATCTTCTATTAATCTCTCTCCATCTCGCTCTCATAGACACTTGCTTTTAAATCAAGGCTAATCTGTGTCCTTAAATCACCCTGGGGTAGTTTGAAAGCCTTGTGCCGAACACACACACACACACACACACACACACACACACACACACACACACACACACACACACACACACACACACTTGGTTTGAGAGTGTTTTCGTCTCACGGTGGTCAGGATTTATAAAAGTCGACTGTATTTTAGAAGCAGAGAGCAGAGTAAGCGTTGCTCTCTCCCGGTGACGACCAAAGTCAGGACATAAAGAAGATAAATGAATGGCGGTGTGGAGAAGCCATGATTAAAGGAGATGAATGAGGAGATAACGAAGGAATATGAATTATACAGGCGGTGTGGAAACGCCAGCTTTCTATTCATTAAGCGTCCGCGCTCGGCCCACAGCCAACACCAGACATTAAATAAAACACCGATGAAAGAAAAGCCCGGAGGCGGAGTCTGGGAGTGGGCGGAGGCGGAGCCTGGGACTGGGGGGGAGGGGAGGGGAGGATGGGACCCGGGGGGAGGATGGGAAGGATGGGACCGGGGGGAGGAGGAGGGGAGGATGGGAACCGGGGGGGAGGAGGGGAGGATGGGACTGGGGGAGGAGGAGGGGAGGATGGGACAGGGGGGGAGGAGGAGGGAGGGGGGGAGGATGGGAGGAGGGAGAGGAGGATGGGACGGGGGGGAGGAGGAGGATGGGACGGGGGGAGGAGGGGATGGGACGGGGGGGGGAGGATGGGACCGGGGGGGAGGAGGGGGATGGGACGGGGGGGGGAGGGGGAGGAGGGGGGGGGGGGGGAGGAGGGGGGGGAGGTGGACCGGGGAGGGGAGGATGGGACCGGGGGAGGAGGAGGGAGGAAAAGGGGAGGAGAGGAGGAGGAGGATAGGACCGGGGGAGGAGGAGATGGACCGGGAGGAGGGAGGGGGGGAGGGAGGGAGGATGGGACCGGGGGGGGAGGATGGGATCGGGGGGAGGAGGAGAGGAGGAGGGGACCGGGGGGGAGGAGGGGAGGATGGGACCGGGGGGGAGATGGGACCGGGGGGAGGATGGGACCGGGGAGGAGGAGGGGAGGATGGGATCGGGGGGGAGGATGAGACAGGGGGAGGAGGAGGGGAGGATGGGACAGGGGGAGGAGGGGAGGATGGGGACAGGGGGGAGGAGGGGAGGATGGGACCGGGGGAGGAGGGGAGGATGGGATCGGGGGGGAGGATGGGATCGGGGGGGATGGGACCGGGGGGAGGGGAGGATGCTGGCTGGTCGATGGAAGTCGTCCACTTCCGAACGTGATTGGCTCTCAAGACAGGGAGCAGGAAGTGTGTGGGTTGTGTAGGGGGGGGGGGGGCCTCACCGGCGGTGCGGGGCAGCGCTCCGTGGCGAGGCAGCAGGTTGTCGTCCAGCCCCTCCAGGCCGCCATACAGCGAGTGGGAAATACGGCGCTCATGGTCCTCCAGCGAGGAGCTGAGGATCTGCTGCGCGGTCGACGAGGGGCTCACCGGGGGATCCGCCTGGGCAGGGGGGGGGGGGGAGGGAGGGAGGAAGGGAGGGGGAGACAAGAGTGGAATCATACATAAACATCCCACACATCATCCGTTGAAATTGGACAGTAGCAGCAGGAGCTAACTCTCCTAGCGGAACAGCGAGGCTAACTACTACCATAAGAGCTAGGCTAATTCTAGAAGCGTAACAGCAGTTGCTAACGTGTGCGTGTCCATCCCTCACACGTGGGACAGGTATTGATCCCGGGCCGTGCGGCGAAAGCCCCGCCCCAACAATTACCAACAATCACCATGACAACCACCACATAGCGGACAGCGCTAACGTGATCCGCGCACGCGGTGGTCAATACCGCCACCAAATTAGCTTCGTCGATAGCCGCAGTGGAGTGGTGGCTAACAGGATGACTGGAAGGTAAACGACATCCAGAGGCCTTTTAGAAGACATCTCCGTCACCGTGGTGCCCGGTGTGGAGGTGGGGGCGGGGCAGGTGGAGAAGGACCCCGTGGGATTGGCTGTTTGGTGGCGGTGGCGGTAGCGAGGCTGAACACTCTAATTACTGGACTGGAAGGACTGACTGGACATGGGGTCCGGTGGGGGGGGTGACGCCTGGGGGTCCGGTGGGGGGGGCGGCGCCTGGGGGTCCGGTGGGGGGGCGGTGCCTGGGGGTCCGGGGCTGTGGGTCCGGGGGGGCGGGGCCTCCTACCTGGCTGTGCTTGCTGACGCGGCGTGCCACGATGAGCTGGATCATGCCCCTCTTGTTGCCCTCGGTGGACATGGACATGCGCAGCGTCTCCATGGCGTCCTGGTTCGTCTTGCCCAGCAGGGACTCAGAGTTCACCGCGATCAGCTGGTCGTTGACCCGCAGGCGGCCGTCCTGGGGGTACAGGAAGTGACACGCAAGAGGGGGGGAGTTACAGGAAGTGACACGCAAGAGGACCCTAGTGGTAGGTGCTAGGAGCTAGGGAGCATATTGGGACACCCTACAGTATGAGTGTGTGGCTCCTACCTTGCAGGCGGCTCCTCCGTTGATGATTGACTTGACAAAGATGCCGAGGTCGGCGTGGTTGTCCTTGGAGCGGTTCCCCTTGACGCTGACCCCCAGCCCCGCCGAGCCCGAGTCACTCAGAGGGATCTCAAAGGTCAGGAACTCCCGGGTCCCGTCAGGGGTCAGGACCAGCTCCTCCTCCTCCAGCTTCTGGGAGGGAGGGAGGGAGGGAGGGAAAGGGGGGAGAGAGAGAGAGAATACATTAGTATTTACTATTCACTATTATTAAGTCATTGAGGCATGAAAATAAAATGGAATAAACCGAACGTTAGAAAGTAAAGCGCTTGATATTGCATCAGTGTAGTGAAGTTAGTTTCACATTTTAAATTAATTTCATATGTTACGTCATTCTCCATTCAGCAGCAAAACGTTAAAATGAACAGAACACACGGCCAAACTGTTGAATCCTAAACCACTAACTCAGCCTTCAGTCGTTCCAATCTGGCAACCCCCCCCGATCACAAACAGCTAATTGAGTTGACAACCATCAGAGAGATCAAATAATCACGAGTAAACAACTCAGAGTCCAACAACCCACCAGAAACACTAAAGTACGCCAAACTAACAGAGAATGTAAATTACTCCTAAGACACACATACTTCTAATAAGACCCAACAATGGCTGCTTGTTCTGCAACCATTGGCTCAACAGCAGCGACACTACCCAGAATGCACCAGCTGGCAGGCTCCGAAACCTGGACTGGATCTAAAGGCCGAACCCTGGAGATGGACCAGAGATCCGAAGAACCTATTGACCCGGGAATTAAACACACGTAAGCCTCTCTCTCACCTGGAGAATGAAACAAACGCACCATCTGACCTAGAACCGAAACAAACGCACCTAAAACTATTTAGATTCTACGATCCAAAACATTCAACCGAAAAACAGAGAGAGAGGCAGACAGACACAGGCAGACAGGCAGACAGAC
>PIJE02000200.1:119554-151690 GCA_002895965.2 Coryphaenoides rupestris
TGTACACAAATAAAGACGGCTAGGTCGGTCGGTATTCCCCCTTTGTTTAGCTACGTGCGCAAGTATGAAAATCAGGTCCTACAATGACGTCACACACACATACACAGGCGCACGTACGTTCGCGTGTGTTCACGTGTTGGGGGTGGAGTCACGCTGGATTTTAGTCCCCAGCGAACACAAGCCGTCTCAAAGTCTACCCATTAGTAAGATTAATTCGCAAGTAAAATTCTTGTGCCAGGTTGCATAGCAATACAGTACTATACAACAATATGGAAAACAACAGAATAATAAAATAAACTAACGGATTTACAAATGTACAGTTAAAATATACAAATATGTAGGCAAGATAAGATATTCCGACAGAGACAATTTGGCATAATTGTATTGATGTGTGTGTGTGTGTGTGTGTGTGTGTGTGTGTGAGTGTGTGTGTGTGTGTGTGTGTGTGTGTGTGTGTGTGTGTGTTGTGTGTGTGTGTGTGTGTGTGTGTGTGTGTGTGTGTGTGTGTGTGTGAGAGAGTGTGCTTGTGTGTGTGTGTGTACGGACTTACAGTGAAGTAGAAGGGGTGGGCATGCTGTCCGAGTTTCTTCAGCAGTCGCTCCTGCAGACGGCTGTTGGCTTTACTCTCCTCGGGAACCGGCGGGAACGCCTGTGAAACAAACAACAACAACGCCAACAAACAATGCGTCAACAAACAAACAAACAAACAGAACCACAACGGAACCACCAGCGGCCACTCGCCTGGGATCCAGCAGTCCGAATATAAGATAAGATCGACCTTTATTAATCCTGAAGGAAATTCTTGTGCCAGAGGTTGCTCAAAATACCAACAACATAAGCACAGCAATAGAGTAATAAACAATAGAATAATAAAATAAAATAATAAATGTACACATTTACAGCGAATAAGCCGAAGGAAATATATAGGCAACATATTCAGTAAACAAAACAAGTTGGCAATGGTCTTGAGAAGCAGTAGTGAGAAGTAGCATGAGGAATATTGTACATGATGATGAATGGTAATATTGAGCTGTAGTATTGCGCATGATATTAAGTAGAACTTCTGGGTGGCACCACAGAGCCTGGGCAGGAAACCAGCAACATGCAAGTGGTGTGAAAAGACACCACCTTTCCTGTTTCGTAAGGGAGATATTAGAGGTACGGTACGTACCTGAAAGGTGGAGATGTAGAGGTCCTTCCGGAAGGAGAGGCCCAGGACGTCGAGGTCCTCACGGCCGTAGCGGAACGCGCAGGTCAACGTGACGAAGACTACGAGGAAGACGGAGGGTGGGGGGTGGGAGGGTACAAGGCAGCGGTGAGGGTAAGATGGCTTCCGTCGGACAAAGTGGAGAGGAGGAGAGAGAGAGAGTGGAAGAGCAACAGAAACACCGGACACTCCGTACCTTTGCGGTCTTTCAGGTACTCGGGGTCCACCAGAATTACACCATCTGGCCAAACACAAAAAGCAGAGAGATGCTCTCACATCAGCACAACAACAACAACAACAACAACTGCATCCTGGTGGCTAGGAGTCCGCTCGCGTCAGCTCTGTTGTCCTGGTCATCAGTCACACAACGACAGTTCTTGGATATACAAACATCCACATTTAACCACTTTCATTAAAAGTCAATAAATGATTTCAATCATTATCAATCTTTTTTCCAAACTAATCATTTTTCTCAATTTTCTTTGCCAATTTTCTTTGCTGAAAACACTTTAACATGTGGTTCCGTGGTGGCATCGTGCCCCGGCTCACTCAACACAGCCACAACACGCAGACGCCGCCGCTAATGCATTGTGGGTAAATCGTGAACAAGCGCAATCAGCATCAGCCAATTATGTGCTAATTAATAGACCACTTAATAGATTGCTTCCCGCGAGCTCGCCAAACCCCCAACCCTGCTCCATCCCAGACAACGCTCCCCACCTCCACCCTGCTGCAAGACAACGCTCCCCACCTCCACCCTGCTCCCAGAGAACTCTCCCCACCTCCACCCTGCTCCCAGAGAACTCTCCCCAGTCCACCCTGCTCCCAGAGAACTCTCCCCACATCCACCCTGCTCCCAGAGGACTCTCCCCACATCCACCCTGCTCCCAGAGAACTCTCCCCACATCCACCCTGCTCCCAGAGAACTCTCCCCACATCCACCCTGCTCCCAGAGAACTCTCCCCACATCCACCCTACTCCCAGAGAACTCTCCCCACATCCACCCTGCTCCCAGAGAACTCTCCCCACATCCACCCTGCTCCCAGAGAACTCTCCCCACATCCACCCTGCTCCCAGAGAACTCTCCCCACATCCACCCTGCTCCCAGAGAACTCTCCCCACCTCCACCTTCCTCTGTCACTCACCAACAGGGTCGACCTGGTCCAGGTGGTCCACAAAGTCTCTCTTCCCCAGGTAGACGGTCAGCTGTGACACACACACACACACACACACTTTATGTGCACTGCTGTTGCAATTTAAATCAATGAAATTAAATTGTGTTTGGAGAAACAAGTCATCGTTTTGAACACGACTGCAGCATCTAGACTCACCTTGCAGTTGGGACTGGATTTCTTGAAAACTCTGGAAAATACAAAAAGGAGAGCGAGAGAGAAAAAAAAAAAAAAAAAAAAAAAAAAAAAAAAGAAAGAAAAAAAAAAGAAAAAAGAAAATAAAAAAAAAAAAAAAAAAAAAAAAAAAAAAAAAAAAAAAAAACTAAAAAAAAAAAAAAAAAAAAAAAAAAAAATAAAAAAAGGAGAGCGAGAGAGAGAGATTTACACAGAATCAAATAAAACCTCAAGATTGACCAAAAAACGCATTAAAACATTTAAAAACACGTAAACATTTCAGAGCTCCACATCCGGGGAGTCCCCTGGTTGCTCCACCTTGTGGGCAGCCCAAGCAAGAGGCCTCGCTCAAGACTTGACGATGTGACTGCGCCTACTCCACAGGACGCGGCCAAGTACAATCCGCTTATATGAGCTACACGGTCCATCTACAAATCACACGCGCGGGAGACGTCGATTAAATTAAGCCGAGCCAAATCGCCTCAGCCCTCCATTAGCCGCACTGTAGTCCCGCTCGGTGGCAAAAACTGAACAAATCCTGATGGTGGACAAATATCGAACTATAGGCTACGATCGAGTGCATTATTTCCATTTCTGTTTTTATTTAGGACCAGGGGGACGGCTGGTAAAGAAGATAAAGAGATTCTACCGACAATAACGGTAATCTCTCTCTCTCTTCTCCTTCTCTCCTCTCTCTCTCTCCCCTCCCTCTATTTCTCTCTCCTCTCTTCCCCTCCTCTCTCTCTCTCTCTCTCTCTCTCTCTCTCTCTCTCTCTCTCTCTCTCTCTCTCTCTCTCTCTCTCCTCTCTCTCTCTCTCTCTCTCTCTCTCTCTCTCTCTCTCTCTCTCTCTCTCTCTCTCTCTCTCTCTCTCTCTCTCTCTCTCTCTCTCCGTGTAATACTTGATTAACTAATTAAACTTTTATGTTGACAAAGCACGACATTTACTGTCTCCCTGTCACGTCTATAGTGGTGTGTGTGTGTGTGTATATTGGTGTGTGTGTCTATATAACGTGTGTGTGTGTGTGATAACTCTGTTAAAAGTTGTGTGTATGTGTGTTTAATTAACCCAGAGTGTGTGTGTGTGTGTGTGTGTGTGTGTGTGTGTGTGTGTGTGTATGTGTGTGTGTTAATGAACCCAGAGTGTGTGTCTATATGAGCAGCCTCATCTGAGACGGACTCCATGAGGCGTCACCTCTCCGCGGCTAGCTGCTAGCTCCACTAGCGCCATTAATCAACGCCTACGCTGCCACGCTCAGCTAAGCTAACAACGCTAGGCCGGCGTGCTACCGGGCGACGGGGCGAGTCACGCCAGTGTTTATATCGTGTTAGGGGCGGAGACACGCCAGTGTGTATATAGTGTAAGGTGCGGAGTCATGCTGATGAGCTCTAGGTTCTAACAGTGTTAGGGGCGGAGTCAGCTGATGAGCCTCTAGTGTATTCGACAGTGTTAGTGGCGGAGTGGCCATTGGCTGAGAGCTCTAGTGTTTCTACAGTGTTAGGGGCGGAGTCATGCTGATGAGCTCTAGTGTTTCTACAGTGTTAGGGGCGGAGTCATGCTGATGAGCTCTAGTGTTTCTACAGTGTTAGGGGCGGAGTCATGCTGATGAGCTCTAGTGTTTCTATAGTGTTAGGGGCGGAGCCATGCTAATGAGCTCTCATGTTTCTATCGTGTTGGGGGTGGAGTCACGCTGGATTTTAGTCCCCAGCGAACACAAGCCGTCTCAAAGTCTACCCATTAGTAAGATTAATTCGCAAGTAAAATTCTTGTGCCAGGTTGCATAGCAATACAGTACTATACAACAATAGAGAAATCAACAGAATAATACAAATAAACTAACAGATTTACAAATGTACAATGTACAAAATATAAATATAAATGGTGACATCACATGTGGGAGTCTCCACCCCCTCATTGATGACAAATAGACCAACCCCTGCTAGCTTGTACAGTGTAGCATAGCGTAGCATATCGTAGCGTAGCGTAGCGCAGGGACCAGAGGGGCGTGTCATGTGTCGGGCTGACAGAGCGTCTGAGCTGACGGCTGCTAGCTACGTGGCTGCTAGCTACGCCGCGGCGTGTGGAGGTGATTAGCGGTGAATCTGCGTCCGGGTGACTAATGGGCGGAACCGGTGGGCGGAGTGTCGCGTTTCGGGTCCATTACGTACACACGAGGGGGGCGTACACGAGGGGGATGTGCACGAGGGGGCCGTGCACGGCAAGACGGATGCTTCTGATGATCGGAGCTGCAGCCTGGTGTGCTGAGAGAGAGAGAGAGAGAGAGAGAGAGAGTGTGTGTGTGTGTGTGAGTAATGCACGCACGCACGAGTAATGCATGCACGCACACACGTGTGCATGCGTGTGCGTGCATGTGTGTGTGTGTGGGGGGGGCAGGGAGGGGATACAGAATGAGAAGCAAAAGAAAGGGAGCGAGAGAGAGAGACAGGAGAGAGAGAGAGAGAGAGACGGGGAGAGAGAGAAAGACAGAGAGACAGGGAGACAGAGAGAGACAGAGAGACAGAGAGAGAGAGAGAGAGAGAGACAGAGAGAGAGAGATGGGGAGAGAGAGAGACAGAGAGACAGTGAGAGAGAGAGAGATGGGGAGAGAGAGAGACAGAGAGACAGTGAGAGAGAGAGAGACAAAGAGAGAGAGAGAGAGACAGAGAACCATTGTGTTGGCACCACTGAATGCTACTGATATCTCCATGCTAGTGGGCTCGCATCCAACGCCAGCCTACACTGTGTGTGTGTGTGTGTGTGTGTGTGTGTGTGTGTGTGTGTGTGTGTGTGTGTGTGTGTGTCTGGTGTGTGTGTGTGTCTGTGGTGTGTGTGTCTGTGTGTGTGTCTGTGTGTGTGTGTCTGTGTGTGTGTGTCTGTGTGTGTGTCTGTGTGTGTGTGTCTGTGTGTGTGTCTGATGGTCTAGATATCTAACATGCAAGTATATTTAAGGGTGTATGTCTTGAGTGTGTTTGAGTGTGTCTGCATGCATCTGTAGTGCGTGGATGTTGTGGTGCATGTATGTGTGCGTGTGTGGCATGTATTGTGTGTGTGTGTGCACTTTATGTGGTGCGGGTGTGTGCATGATGTATGGTATGTATGGTATGTATGTGTGCGTCGCGGGCGTGCCGTCGCGTGCGTGCGTGCGGTGCGTCGCAGTGGCGTGCGTGGCGTGCGTGCTGTGCGTGCGTGGCGTGCGTGGCGTGCGTGGCATGTAAGTGTGGCGTGTGTGTTGCATGTATGCTATGTATGTATTGTATGTATGTGTGCGTGCCGTGCGTGCGTGCGTGCGTGGCGTGCGTCTGTGTATGTGTGTGCTCCACCAGCTGTGTAGATATTCAACATCACCTCCTGTGATGATAATGACGACCACGGCCGCCAGCTTCTCAGCCAATCAAATTAACCGGCCAATTAGGCCCCTTAACGCACCACGCGCTCAGTAGCCAATCGGAGGCCGCCGGCCAGATGTGATGCGGAGTTAGAATATTGTTCCGTGTGTGTGTGTGAGAGAGTGTGTGTGTGGGAGTGTGTGTGAGAGAGTGTGTGAGAGTGTGAGAGAGAGAGAGTGTGTGTGTGTGTGTGTGAGAACAGTAGAGCTGCTGCCATTAAGGCGGGAGTTATGTATTTAAAACGGCGTTATGGAAATCATAACCGCCTTTTAATGCGCAATAAAAAGACAATGATCTCTTAGCGGTCCGCTTCGGAGCCGCGCCACCGCCGACCGCCGGCAAAACTCTGATGAGGTAATCGGGTGTAAGTGGGCGTTACGGGTGCTCAGGTGAGTCGGGGCCCCTGGCAGGCTAACAGGGGCCCCAGGTAGAGACGCTAACTACACACCACCGCATGGAGGTCGGGCTCTGCTGGGGTTAAAATCCCTTCTCTCCTCTGCTTTCGCTTTCTTCTTCGCTGGTGTTACATTTATATTTTCATTTACATTTAGGGCATTTGGCCTTTGACAGTTTTATCCAAAGTGACTTACAAAGAGTACATTTGTTGAAGGAGAGACAGCAATATATCACTGTGGTACATAAAGATAAGAATAGAGCAGGTTTCAAGCATTCATAGTTACGAGGTTAATAGAGCGATTATTAGTATTACAGTTTTAACCGGTTTAAACTCGTCGTCTCCGTGTTCAGGTTTTCCCTAAACTGACATTCCATCGAGGAACCGATGGAGTCCGGACTCTGATATCGCTTCGCTCCGTTGTACATTAAATATGACATTACAACCCTACAACCCAACAGTGCTTCTCAAAGTCTCAAAATGTAATTATGTGCGACGGCTTTGTGGTGTTTGTGTAACACAACCTTGTAGGAATCAAAAATGGAGGTGTTGTCTTACCAGGTCCCTGGTGCTCTGCGTGGGGGGCCCCGAGCTCTGCAGGGGGGGGGACACACACGACACGGAGAGACAACGTTACAACAACATCACCGTGGCAACCAGTGGTGGGGCCGGCACGCGCGCGCACACGCACACACACACACACACACACACCACACAACACACACTGGGACATCACGACAATTACAATCCGACCACGCATCCTGATTTTCACTTTCATACATTTAGATTGAAACTGATTGAACCAACTTAATTGCAACAACGATTTATAACTGGTGTAATACTGTTTGGTATTTTGTACTTTGTGTTTGAGGACAGATTGAAGGTGGAGGTCAACGGCTCATGAGCAAGGCAGCAGTTGCTTTACGTTGAATCACGTGGGACACCTCGCTGGTTAGAGGTTGCGTTACGTTGAATCACGTGGGACACCTCGCTGGTTAGAGGTTTGCGTTACGTTGAATCACGTGGGGACACTCGCTGGTTAGAGGTTACGGGACACCTAAGCTCGTTGCGTGTGCTGAGTGGGGTACAATAGTTTCATAGCGTCGTATCATCTGCCAACATCCGCTTTGTTGTGCACACAAAGCGCCGTACTTGCAAAAGGTTAGATTACGTTGAATCAAATAAAAATCAACGTTACGTGCGAGCGAGCGTGGACCGGAGAGATAAAGCACGCTCGCCGTCTCTCTGCGTTTTGATTCAGCCGTGCGTTGACGCTGGCTTGATGAAACCCACTTCTATATCTGTCCCCAGTAGATAGGCTTTGATAGAGACTCCTCCTCTTCCTCCTTCTCCTCCACCCACTCCTCCTCCATCAGATAAACCATCCGCTCGCTGGCAGAGAGCACCGTCAGCTCTGATATCCCTCCACCCTGGCGGTGCGTTCCGTCTCTCACAGAGAAAGACCAGGATTAGAACGACCACCAATCAGCTGATTGGGTGATTATCTCCACCAATCAGCTGGTGGGACGCCGGAGGGTCTTCATGATAACACTGTAATGGTATGAGGCTGTCAGAGCGCAATATAGAAGCACAATCGAATATCTCAGTCGACGGATTAACGCTGTCTTTTTGTTTTGCTATAAGTTTCCACGGAGTAGCGTTCCATGTTTATATGAACCAAAAGTAAACTCATCTGCTCTAGTTGCGTTATATTATATTTGTACTGCTTTCTTTTTCACGAGAAACCCAAGAGGAGGTTAATGCGATTCTCTGTTCCGTTTTCCCTCGGAGCGCCAGGTGACCAGACAGACTGTCTTGTGCTTCGGCGTCCATTTAAATCGGCTTCTTCCCTTCTCAACATTAACCGTCGCTAACATCTGCCATCGCCGTGTAAAACATAACCTTGAGGGATGCAGAGGGGCTTAGCGAACGCTAGCTTGAGTTATGGAGACATTGCGCCGCGCCACACATCTGGAGTGACAGACGCTTGGTGCTGGAAAGGAGACAGACAGACAGACAGACAGACAGACAGACAGACAGACAGACAGACACAGACAGCCCGGCCGCCCTCCCGTACCGTGTCTCTGGGCAGGAAGGTGTCTTCCTGTCTCATCACCAGCAGCTTGACGGCTCCGCCCATGGGCGTGGCCCGGAGCAGCGACACCACCTCCTCCTGGCCCCGCCCGTTCAGGTCCACGCCGCTCACCTGCGCAGGTGCAGCCTCGTTAGCGTTAACGGTTAACCGCCGAACACAGAAGACCCTTAATACCGTCCGTCAGCTTGGATAAAAGCCACATAAAATAATTTATGTGGAGCTAATGGCAATTCAACAAGAAATGAACCACAGCCAACAAAAACTCAATTTTCCCAGCAGCCAACCCTCTAACCAGCATGCACCTGGGTGGCCACACTCTCCCCCCGCCCCCATCCCCCACTTGTGATGTCACTGGCTCATTGCTAAGCTAACCATCGGTTGCCCTGTAACGTCCCGTCTGTCCGCCCTCACCTCCAGCAGGCGGTCCCCGGCCTTCAGGCGGCCATCTTGTATTGCGGCCCCGCGGGGTAGGATGTTCTTGACGTAGATGGGCGCCGCCCCCCCGATGGGCACGTCCCGGGACGTGATGCTGAAGCCCAGCCCCTCGGGACCTGCGGACAGGAAGTGACACGGTTGGAACCGGGAAGCCAGACAGGAAGTGACACAGTTGATTAAAGGAGACATATTGTATCACCAGGTGTGAGCGTGATTGGCCGGTGTCGTCTCCGGTTTTTGACATCACAAGTGTCCACCTAGAAGTATGCTGGATAGATCAGCCTACCAGCCTACCCAGTGGACTCTAGCAACTGGTAGGCTGATCTATCCACCATACATCTAGGTGGACACTCCCACTTGTGAGGTCATAAACTGGAGATTCTGAAACCGCTTGGAAGGGCTAATCACGCTCACACCTGGTGGTATAATAGGTCCCACCTGGTGGGCTGATCTGTCCATCACACTACTTGTGATGTCACAACTTGATGTTGCGACGGTGTTGAGATACTTCCCCTTTAAGAGGGAGCCACCGGTAATATCCTCACGCCGCAGAACACAACGATGAGATTAGTCACAAGTACACGTGAGGATCCACGCTACAAACAGGCCAACGCGTTGTGATCGGATTGTAGGAGTCTCCGAGACAACATCGGGGAAGTTACACCTGGACGGACTCAGCAGCGCCGCACGCCGGCTCGGTCGGCTGGGGCGCGTCCCCGGCGTTCGGCGGTGCATCAGAACGCCGAGCGAGGAGCTAATAGTATCAAAGACGTCTCAGATCCACCGGAGCTCGGTGCTGCCAGCCAGATGGCGCCGCGATATTTGGTTATTTATTAATTTCCCGGGCTGGGGTCCAACACCGCCCCCTCCCTCCCTCCTCCTCCTCACCTTCTCCTCTCTCCTCTCTCCTCCTCCTCCTCCTCCTCCTCCTCACCCCCTCCTCCTCCTCCTCACCTCCTCCTCCTCACCTCCTCCTCCCAGTGGGGAGGAACATATTCTGTTTGAAACTCCGGCGGCCATATGGCGGGCATCGCCGTCCCGCTCCCCCCGCCTGGGCTGTGACAAGACACCGGGACCTGTGGGTGCTTAGCAACCGCCGCCGTAGCCCTGGAGACGGGAGCGGAGCACCTGGCAGCTGGCGGGCGCGAGCGGAGCCAGCCGTCCGTCAAGAGGCTGCGCCTCGCGGGATTGACCGACGTTTACCTTTTCACGAGACCAAATCCTACCGACTGGCAGTGTTTGACCTCCGAGTCATCTCGGATGTATCCATTTACGACACGCAGGTGCATCCTCCCGGAGGCTACAGGTAGACGGAGGACACTGGCGCCGGAACACCTGAGCCACGACCGACAACCCTACCTGTCACATATCTGTCTCCGAGCAGGTCAGGTGACCACCGCAGTCTGATCGGACGCAACATACTTTATCGATGACCCACCTTTCTTGAGCAGGATGTTGAGCCTCCTCCCGACCTTCTTGGCAAAGCCGCCGGTGGGGGCGGAGCCTAGCCCCCGCTGTGGCGAGGGGGCGTGTCCCGTCGGGGGCTTGGCGGCGGCGGGGTGGGGGGGCAGGGAGGAGTGGGGGGGCGGGGGCGAGCCAGGAGGAGCCGGGCGGGTCGTGGAGCGGCGGGGAGCGGGCGGAGCCTATGCGCTGGGGGGCGTGGTCGGGGCTGAAGCGGCCCGAGCCGTATGAGGAGCCGTAGGAGGAGGAGGAGGAGGCGGCGGTCCTGCCGTCCCCCAGGGCCATGTGCTCGTATCGCGACTTCAGCGAGGAGGGAACCACGTGGAACATGATGAGGGGGGAGCGCATGGCCTGACGGAACATGCTCTGGGCCCTGCGGAGGGGGCGGGGCCACAGGGAGGGAGGAGAGAGAGGAGAGAGAGGAGAGAGAGGAGAGAGAGGAGAGAGCGAGAAAGAGAGAGGAGAAAGAGAGGGTTACTGCTCTATAGAACCGCACCAGAACATCCCTGTCTGTCTCTCTGCCTGTCTGTCTCTCTCTCTGCCTTCCTCTCTGTCTGTCTGGAGGGGCCCTCTATACAGCGTGACGTGTTGCCATGGCAACACTTCCACTCGGCTCTGTGCTGTCAGAGTTACATGAGGATCACGGTCGCGTTTAGCTAGGAAGCCCTCTCTTCTCACACACACACACACACACACACACACCAGCTAGAGACAGTATCCTCCCCCTCCATCTGCGGGCGGTTAGCTAACACTTGTTGCTGGCTGCAGGCCTGAAGCGACAACAGAGCCAGCACCGCCATCCCATAATAACAATAATACCCACAATCCCTCTCTGCTCCTGGCAGCAGATGAAGGCGGGCTCTCCAGCAGACGACTGGGGAGGGGGTGGGGGGAAGGAAGCCCCGCCCCCCCAGCAGACAGTAGAGCCTTGTTAGCCACACCTGTTAGCATACCAACCACTCTGGAATGAACCCCCACCAGACGAGGGGCCCCTCAAGTTGTTTGCGGGTTTGATTCCCGTTTCCCAGCAGTTAAGGCGAGGCGTTCCCGAGGCCCGGAACTCCAGGAATCTGGACACTAATCCTGCTCTGTGTGTGTGTGTGTGTGTGTGTGTGTGTGTGTGTGTGTGTGTGTGTATCAGGTGCAATACGTCCCCTAACCATTATTATTATCACAGTATTACACTTCAATTATGACTAATTGTTTTCGCCGTCTGAATATCTTATCTTGCCTATATATTTATATATTTGTATATTTTGACTGTACATTTGTAAATCTGTTAGTTTATTTGTATTATTCTGTGTATTTCTCTATTGTTGTATTGTACTGTATTGCTATGCAACCTGGCACAAGAATTTCCTTCGGGATTAATAAAGTTCTATCTTATCCATGTAGTCTGATCTCATCTCATACATGTAGTCTGATCTCATCTCATCTCATACATGTAATCTGATCTCATCTCATCTCATACATGTAATCTGATCTCATCTCATACATGTAATCTGATCTCATCTCATACATGTAATCTGATCTCATCTCATACATGTAATCTGATCTCATCTCATCTCATACATGTAATCTGATCTCATCTCATCTCATACATGTAGTCTGATCTCATCTCATCTCATACATGTAGTCTGATCTCATCTCATCTCATACATGTAATCTGATCTCATCTCATCTCATACATGTAATCTGATCTCATCTCATCTCATACATGTAGTCTGATCTCATCTCATCTCATACATGTAATCTGATCTAATCTCATCTCATACATGTAGTCTGATCTCATCTCCCCTCCTCTGTGTTCCAGGAGGAGGAGTCTGCGGAGGAGAACGGCAGGATCGAGCCAGTGGGAAGCGCCGACTCCTTCCTTGACCACGCCCCCATACGGAACATCGAGTAAGTCCTCCAATCACAGGTCGGGCTGTCTGCTAAAGGGCTTACTCTTGTCTCAGTGTAACTTCCTGCTGCTACACGGCTCGCATGAATCCAACCAATCGACTGACTCACCTGACCCACCTTCAGACAGTCTCATTAAACATTTCATCGATTCTGTGACAAAAAAGCCCCCAGTGAGCCTGTTGTTGTTGTTGTTGTTGACCAGAGTGTTCTGTTTGTTGCTCCCGGCTGTGCGGCGGCAGCTTAATATGCAGGTACAGTGTGTGTGTATTGTGTTTATTTGCTGGTGGGTCTGACCCTTCCTCCTCCTCCTCTTCCTCTTCCTCCTCCACCACACGTTGTTGTGATTGAGCGGTCCCGTGGAACCCTCGGCCCCGAGACTCCGTGGAACATGTAGAACGCGACTCCGTGGCTCGCTACGCAGCTGCTGGCTTTTTGTTTGGTCCTGTGTGTCTTGTTCGTGTTATTGTTGTCGAGACGACATTAAATTAGATTAGCAGTTTCGTTACCACAGCAAATGTTAATTAATCTTAATTAGCCAACAGTCTGGTTCCCACGGTAACCTGGAACGGTGCTTTACTCCGCTAATTCGGTTTGAGTTCGTCCCGCGGTGAAAATCACGTTACTGTATGTCAACGGTGCTTCTTTAAACAACGAGGCTGCGGACTCGTTCCGCTTAACTCGATTTTGTGGGGATGAGTCTGATGTTTGGAGACAACAGGAAAAGATAAGATAAGATAAGATAGAAGCTTGACGACACACACACACACACACACACACACACACACACACACACACACACACACACACACACACACACACACACACACACAGAGCAGGATTAGTGTCCAGATTCCTGGAGTTCCGGGCCTCGGGAACGCCTCGCCTTAACTGCTGGGAAACGGGAATCAAACTCGCAAACAACTTGAGGGGCCCCTCGTCTGGTGGGGGTTCATTCCAGAGTGGTTGGTATGCTAACAGGTGTGGCTAACAAGGCTCTACTGTCTGCTGGGGGGGCGGGGCTTCCTTCCCCCCACCCCCTCCCCAGTCTTCTGCTGGAGAGCCCGCCTTCATCTGCTGCCAGGAGCAGAGAGGGATTGTGGGTATTATTGTTATTATGGGATGGCGGTGCTGGCTCTGTTGTCGCTTCAGGCCTGCAGCCAGCAACAAGTGTTAGCTAACCGCCCGCAGATGGAGGGGGAGGATACTGTCTCTAGCTGGTGTGTGTGTGTGTGTGTGTGTGTGTGAGAGAAGAGAGGGCTTCCTAGCTAAACGCGACCGTGATCCTCATGTAACTCTGACAGCACAGAGCCGAGTGGAAGTGTTGCCATGGCAACACGTCACGCTGTATAGAGGGCCCCTCCAGACAGACAGAGAGGAAGGCAGAGAGAGAGACAGACAGGCAGAGAGACAGACAGGGATGTTCTGGTGCGGTTCTATAGAGCAGTAACCCTCTCTTTCTCCTCTCTCTTTCTCGCTCTCTCTCCTCTCTCCTCTCTCCTCTCTCTCCTCCCTCCCTGTGGCCCCGCCCCCTCCGCAGGGCCCAGAGCATGTTCCGTCAGGCCATGCGCTCCCCCCTCATCATGTTCCACGTGGTTCCCTCCTCGCTGAAGTCGCGATACGAGCACATGGCCCTGGGGGACGGCAGGACCGCCGCCTCCTCCTCCTCCTCCTACGGCTCCTCATACGGCTCGGGCCGCTTCAGCCCCGACCACGCCCCCCAGCGCATAGGCTCCGCCCGCTCCCCGCCGCTCCACGACCCCCGGCGCCTCCTGGCTCGCCCCGCCCCCCCACTCCTCCCTGCCCCCCCACCCCGCCGCCGCCAAGCCCCCGACGGGACACGCCCCCTCGCCACAGCGGGGGCTAGGCTCCGCCCCCACCGGCGGCTTCGCCAAGAAGGTCGGGAGGAGGCTCAACATCCTGCTCAAGAAAGGTGGGTCATCGATAAAGTATGTTGCGTCCGATCAGACTGCGGTGGTCACCTGACCTGCTCGGAGACGGATATGTGACAGGTAGGGTTGTCGGTCGTGGCTCAGGTGTTCCGGCGCCAGTGTCCTCCGTCTACCTGTAGCCTCCGGGAGGATGCACCTGCGTGTCGTAAATGGATACATCCGAGATGACTCGGAGGTCAAACGCTGCCAGTCGGTAGGATTTGGTCTCGTGAAAAGGTAAACGTCGGTCAATCCCGCGAGGCGCAGCCTCTTGACGGACGGCTGGCTCCGCCGCCCACCTCACGCCCGCCAGCTGCCAGGTGCTCCGCTCCCGTCTCCAGGGCTACGGCGGCGGTTGCTAAGCACCCACAGGTCCCGGTGTCTTGTCACAGCCCAGGCGGGGGGAGCGGGACGGCGATGCCCGCCATATGGCCGCCGGAGTTTCAAACAGAATATGTTCCTCCCCACTGGGAGGAGGAGGTGAGGAGGAGGAGGTGAGGAGGAGGAGGAGGGGGTGAGGAGGAGGAGGAGGAGGAGGAGGAGAGAGGAGAAGGTGAGGAGGAGGAGGGAGGGAGGGGGCGGTGTTGGACCCCAGCCCGGGAAATTAATAAATAACCAAATATCGCGGCGCCATCTGGCTGGCAGCACCGAGCTCCGGTGGATCTGAGACGTCTTTGATACTATTAGCTCCTCGCTCGGCGTTCTGATGCACCGCCGAACGCCGGGGACGCGCCCCAGCCGACCGAGCCGGCGTGCGGCGCTGCTGAGTCCGTCCAGGTGTAACTTCCCCGATGTTGTCTCGGAGACTCCTACAATCCGATCACAACGCGTTGGCCTGTTTGTAGCGTGGATCCTCACGTGTACTTGTGACTAATCTCATCGTTGTGTTCTGCGGCGTGAGGATATTACCGGTGGCTCCCTCTTAAAGGGGAAGTATCTCAACACCGTCGCAACATCAAGTTGTGACATCACAAGTAGTGTGATGGACAGATCAGCCCACCAGGTGGGACCTATTATACCACCAGGTGTGAGCGTGATTAGCCCTTCCAAGCGGTTTCAGAATCTCCAGTTTATGACCTCACAAGTGGGAGTGTCCACCTAGATGTATGGTGGATAGATCAGCCTACCAGTTGCTAGAGTCCACTGGGTAGGCTGGTAGGCTGATCTATCCAGCATACTTCTAGGTGGACACTTGTGATGTCAAAAACCGGAGACGACACCGGCCAATCACGCTCACACCTGGTGATACAATATGTCTCCTTTAATCAACTGTGTCACTTCCTGTCTGGCTTCCCGGTTCCAACCGTGTCACTTCCTGTCCGCAGGTCCCGAGGGGCTGGGCTTCAGCATCACGTCCCGGGACGTGCCCATCGGGGGGGCGGCGCCCATCTACGTCAAGAACATCCTACCCCGCGGGGCCGCAATACAAGATGGCCGCCTGAAGGCCGGGGACCGCCTGCTGGAGGTGAGGGCGGACAGACGGGACGTTACAGGGCAACCGATGGTTAGCTTAGCAATGAGCCAGTGACATCACAAGTGGGGGATGGGGGCGGGGGGAGAGTGTGGCCACCCAGGTGCATGCTGGTTAGAGGGTTGGCTGCTGGGAAAATTGAGTTTTTGTTGGCTGTGGTTCATTTCTTGTTGAATTGCCATTAGCTCCACATAAATTATTTTATGTGGCTTTTATCCAAGCTGACGGATGTGTATGTGTAGTGGTTGTGTGTGTGTGTGTGTGTGTGTGTGTGTGTGTGTGTGTGAGAATGTGTGTGCGTCTCTAGTCCCCTCAGAGCATATTATTTCGTTTTTCTTAAACCTTAGTAATAGTCAACTTAAAAACTCCTGTTCTGCTCTGGAGGTAAACTTGGTCTATAACCCAAATAGATCCTATAGATCTAATAGACCCCACAGACCTAATATATCTATACCTATACCTAATAGATCCTATCCTATCATCCATCCATCCATCCATCCTATCATCCATCCATCATTCATCATCCATCCATCATTCATCATCCATCCATCCATCCATCCGTCTATCATCCCTCCATCTATCCCCCCCCCCACCACAGGGGTCTGGCAGAGCTCTACAACGTCTGGCAGAACACAACATCAGCAGCAGCAGCAGCAGCAGCAGCAGCTACAACATGAATTATGCATCCAGAGGCGACCGGAGGGCTTCTGCTGACAGACCAGACACACACGCAACACACACAAGGTCATGCTACGCTATGCTAGGTAGCTAGGTGGCTAGGTAGCTAGCCGCCAGGTTGAGCAGGGAGCAGCCATGACTCAGTGTGTGTTGTGTGTTGTGTGTTGTGTGTTTTGCGTGGCGCCGTAACCCTGCGTTGTTCTGATGATTGATTAGGATAGTTATTGATTATCTGTGTCCATGTTTACTATCAAGACCGGAGACTTGACGGGTCCAAAACCTGTGGGATAAAGTTCCATCTTATCTTATCTTTTCCTGTTGTCTCCAAACATCAGACTCATCCCCACAAAATCGAGTTAAGCGGAACGAGTCCGCAGCCTCGTTGTTTAAAGAAGCACCGTTGACATACAGTAACGTGATTTTCACCGCGGGACGAACTCAAACCGAATTAGCGGAGTAAAGCACCGTTCCAGGTTACCGTGGGAACCAGACTGTTGGCTAATTAAGATTAATTAACATTTGCTGTGGTAACGAAACTGCTAATCTAATTTAATGTCGTCTCGACAACAATAACACGAACAAGACACACAGGACCAAACAAAAAGCCAGCAGCTGCGTAGCGAGCCACGGAGTCGCGTTCTACATGTTCCACGGAGTCTCGGGGCCGAGGGTTCCACGGGACCGCTCAATCACAACAACGTGTGGTGGAGGAGGAAGAGGAAGAGGAGGAGGAGGAAGGGTCAGACCCACCAGCAAATAAACACAATACACACA
This sequence comes from Coryphaenoides rupestris, assembly GCA_002895965.2. Taxonomy (NCBI): domain Eukaryota; kingdom Metazoa; phylum Chordata; class Actinopteri; order Gadiformes; family Macrouridae; genus Coryphaenoides; species Coryphaenoides rupestris. Next base: position 136,634 of record PIJE02000200.1, read on the forward strand.
CACTGTACCTGCATATTAAGCTGCCGCCGCACAGCCGGGAGCAACAAACAGAACACTCTGGTCAACAACAACAACAACAACAGGCTCACTGGGGGCTTTTTTGTCACAGAATCGATGAAATGTTTAATGAGACTGTCTGAAGGTGGGTCAGGTGAGTCAGTCGATTGGTTGGATTCATGCGAGCCGTGTAGCAGCAGGAAGTTACACTGAGACAAGAGTAAGCCCTTTAGCAGACAGCCCGACCTGTGATTGGAGGACTTACTCGATGTTCCGTATGGGGGCGTGGTCAAGGAAGGAGTCGGCGCTTCCCACTGGCTCGATCCTGCCGTTCTCCTCCGCAGACTCCTCCTCCTGGAACACAGAGGAGGGGAGATGAGATCAGACTACATGTATGAGATGAGATTAGATCAGATTACATGTATGAGATGAGATTAGATAAGATTACATGTATGAGATGAGATTAGATAAGATTACATGTGTGAGATGAGATGAGATCAGATTACATGTATGAGATGAGATGAGATCAGACTACATGTATGAGATGAGATGAGATCAGACTACATGTATGAGATGAGATGAGATCAGATTACATGTATGAGATGAGATTAGATCAGATTACATGTATGGGATGAGATGAGATCAGACTACATGTATGAGATGAGATGAGATCAGACTACATGTATGAGATGAGATGAGATCAGACTACATGTATGAGATGAGATGAGATCAGACTACATGTATGAGATGAGATGAGATCAGACTACATGTATGAGATGAGATCAGACTACATGTATGAGATGAGATCAGACTACATGTATGAGATGAGATCAGACTACTGGTATGAGATGAGATGTAATCTGATCTCATCTCATACATCGATCTCAATCTTCATTACATGTAATCTGATCTCATCTTCATACATTGTAGGTCTGATCTTCATCTCATACATGTAGTCTGATCTCATCTCATTACAGCTTAGTCTGATCTCATCTCATACATGTAATCTGCATCTCATCTCATACTGTAGTCGTGATCTCATTCTCAACATGTAGTCTGATCTCATCTCATTACATGTAGTCTTGATCTCATCTCATACATGTTAATCTGATTCTCATTCTCATCTCATACATGTAATCTGATCTCATCTCATCTCATACATGTAGTCTGATCTCATCTCATACTATGTAATCTGATTCATTCTCATCTCATACATGTAGTCTGATCTCATCTCATACATGTAGTCTGATCTAATCTCATCTCATACATGTAGTCTGATCTCATCTCATCTCATACATGTAGTCTGATCTCATCTCATACATGTAATCTGATCTCATCTCATACATGTAATCCTGATCTCATCTCACACATGTAATCTGATCTAATCTCATCTCATACATGTAATCTTATCTAATCTCATCTCATACATGTAATCTGATCTAATCTCATCTCATACATGTAGTCTGATCTCATCTCATCTCATACGTGTAATCTGATCTAATCTCATCTCATACATGTAATCTTATCTAATCTCATCTCATACATGTAATCTGATCTAATCTCATCTCATACATGTAATCTGATCTAATCTCATCTCATACATGTAGTCTGATCTCATCTCCCCTCCTCTGTGTTCCAGGAGGAGGAGTCTGCGGAGGAGAACGGCAGGATCGAGCCAGTGGGAAGCGCCGACTCCTTCCTTGACCACGCCCCCATACGGAACATCGAGTAAGTCCTCCAATCACAGGTCGGCTGTCTGCTAAAGGGCTTACTCTTGTCTCAGTGTAACTTCCTGCTGCTACACGGCTCGCATGAATCCAACCAATCGACTGACTCACCTGACCCACCTTCAGACAGTCTCATTAAACATTTCATTGATTCTGTGACAAAAAAGCCCCCAGTGAGCCTGTTGTTGTTGTTGTTGTTGTTGACCAGAGTGTTCTGTTTGTTGCTCCCGGCTGTGCGGCGGCAGCTTAATATGCAGGTACAGTGTGTGTGTATTGTGTTTATTTGCTGGTGGGTCTGACCCTTCCTCCTCCTCCTCTTCCTCTTCCTCCTCCACCACACGTTGTTGTGATTGAGCGGTCCCGTGGAACCCTCGGCCCCGAGACTCCGTGGAACATGTAGAACGCGACTCCGTGGCTCGCTACGCAGCTGCTGGCTTTTTGTTTGGTCCTGTGTGTCTTGTTCGTGTTATTGTTGTCGAGACGACATTAAATTAGATTAGCGGTTTCGTTACCACAGCAAATGTTAATTAATCTTAATTAGCCAACAGTCTGGTTCCCACGGTAACCTGGAACGGTGCTTTACTCCGCTAATTCGGTTTGAGTTCGTCCCGCGGTGAAAATCACGTTACTGTATGTCAACGGTGCTTCTTTAAACAACGAGGCTGCGGACTCGTTCCGCTTAACTCGATTTTGTGGGGATGAGTCTGATGTTTGGAGACAACAGGAAAAGATAAGATAAGATAGAACTTTATTAATCCCGAAGGAAATTTTTGTGCCAGGTTGCATAGCAATACAGTACAATACAACAATAGAGAAATACACAGAATAATACAAATAAACTAACAGATTTACAAATGTACAGTCAAAATATAAAAATATATAAATATATAGGCAAGATAAGATATTCAGACGGCGAAAACAATTAGTCATAATTGAAGTGTAATACTGTGATAATAATAATGGTTAGGGGACGTATTGCACCTGATAGAAAGAATATTAAGAATATTGCAGATAATGTTGAAAGGTAATGTAGGAGAGGTATTGGACATGACATTAAGAATATTGCACATGATGATGAGAGGAGATGAGAGGTAGTATTACAGGTAATATTTAGAGATAACATGATATTAATAATAATAATAATATAGCACATGATAGAGAATATTGCACATGAGGTTGGGCAGTAATATTAATACACTGAAAACCTTCAAACCTTCACGACGACCGAGTCTGCAGTCATCACACGACGTCTGATGAGGAAATATGACGTCAAATCAGACCCGAAGTCAGCCTGGATTAGATTTGGTGAAGTTATCAGAAGTTATCGGGTATTCTGTGTGTTTAGCAAACTCAGAAAAGCCGAGGAACTTTGTTTAGACTCTCTAAGAGGAACACAGGGCCTCTGTTTTGACGATGATGCCAACGGGGTCATTTCAGCCTCATATGCCGACGCCAGACTTTTCGCTTGCTAAGCTTATTAGCGAACTGCTACGTAGCGCTACCAAGAGAGCTTACCTGGCTCACTTTTCGCTCGCTAAGCTAATTAGTGAACTGCTACGTCATGCCGGCTAAGTGATGAACGGCGACCGAGGTGCTCGGGGTCCTCGGGGTCCGCTGGCTCGCCGGGGATCCGCTGCACACACATGTGATCGGTCGACTTGGATTCTTCGCTTGGCTCCTCCCACCGTTCTGCCGCACACCCGTATTCACCTCCCCCGTGTTCACCTCCCCCTTATTCACCTCCCCCTCCTCACCCCTCCCCCCTCTCCTCACCTCCCCCTCCTCACCTCCCCTCCTCACCCCCCCCCCCCCACACACACACACAGAGACATGGTGAGGCTGGTGGAGGTGACCAACGACGGGGGCCCCCTGGGGATCCACGTGGTGCCCTTCAGCTCCCGCGACCGCAGGTAACCAAGGAAACACGACCTCTGACCCCCCCCACCCGAGACTTCCGGTCTCTTCAGGGACACCTGGGTTCCTCGATCCAACCCCAACGGCCTCAGTTCTACCCGTAGGTCGAAACGTAATCGATATGGACAGAATGATATTGATCACGTCGTCACAACGTCGTTCAGAACACACTCGTCATCGCCGATCGCCTCCCGTGGGATCAATACTTCAACAATAACACCCATCACGCGGTTATCGTAGCGAGACTGCAGACCCACACGCCACCCTGCATGCGTGTATATAAGCGTGTCTATTTCTATATTTATAGGATCATGCCAGGCGAGGCTCTGCGCGCTCAGAGCTGCGTCGCTTGCAGATATATATTATATATATATATATATATATATATATATATATATATAATATAATATAATCCCTCAAACTGATAGAACCGCCGGCGCCTCGGTTTCCCTGCAGAACGCAGAGCTGCAGAGCGGCAGATACTGGGGGCCCCTCGACACGGCAGCCAGATTAGGGCTCCAGGAGCCACCGGGAGGCTGGGGGAGGAGGGGGAGGAGAAGGCGAGATGGGGAGGAGGAGGGGGGGGGGTAGAGGATGGGGAGGAGGATGACAGGAGGAGGAGAAGGAGTTAGAGGAGGTGGTGGTGGAGCGCCACGCCACCGCGCTAACATCCCGAACCCGCGTTCGCCTCGGCGTACCGATGACATCACTTCCTGCCCCGCTTCCTGCCCAGGCTCAGCTCAATCGGGCTAAAAGCGCGTCGGCTTCATAATCCACTTTGGGTGTTTTCAAAAGGGATTTATTTAATTGTATCGGTGGTGAAACGTCGCGCTGGCGTCTGATTGGGTTAGCGGGCGGCGCAATCAGAGGTAATGGCTTTGAACCTGTGAACTCCACACACACACACACACACACACACACACACACACATACACACACACACGCACCTCTGTAATCACGTTTGCAGCTCTAGTGGATTACGCGGCGCAGGAGACACCTGGAAGCAACCAAGCGTTGCCTCAAAGTCAATGACAAAGTGAATGACTAAATACAGAACAAATGTAATTAAATGTTTATTTGGGGATAACATTTGTTTGATTCTAATTCACTAAGTAGAGTCCAGTTTAGCTCCAGCTCGACAGGAGAGCCTTAACTCCCCCCGACTCCATGTTCAGGTGGGCCGGTCCGGTCGACCCCCGCAGATTTAACCGGTGTCACTCTCTCTCACTCTCTCTGGATGGTCCGGTCGACCCCCGCAGACTTAACCGGTGGTATATTCCTATTTACTAGTCACGTGACCAGTAAGTATGAATATGATTCAATGTGTTACGACTGATCCAAACTGAATCATATGTTTAGACTGATTCATACTGAGTCATTCTGCCCGTCTGGTCCACGTTGATGACTTGTGATGAATACCTGATGAGTACTTTTGATATTTTAGGATTCTGCAAAGTATAATTTGTATTTTATTCCGTGTCATATAGGGTGTAACAAGATTTTTCCGGGTTAAGTAAAGCTTAAATACAAATAAAAATACAAATTGAACACCTGAAGCTCTGTTCATATCACACTGTTCCTGTTCCTCGTTCAAATAAAGGTTTTATAGAAGAGGAAATTATGTTTTACTGCCGCGGGGAAATTATCTTAGATTAGCGCTGGCATTAGCTTTTGGTTAAATTGCAGCCGGGCTAAATTAATGTAGTAACCTACAACCTGTGTGTGTGTGTGCGTGTGTGTGTGTGTGTGTGTGTGTGTGTGGTGTGTGTTGTGTGTGTGTGTGTGTGTGTGTTGTTGTGATTGTATGTGCTGTGTGTGTGTGTGTGTTGTGTGTGGGTGCTGTGTGTGTGTGTGTGTGTGCAGGGAGAGGAAGGATTTGTGTGCTGTGTGCGTGTGCGTGCGTGTTGTGGTGTAAGTTCTGTTATATCATTTCACACGTATTACATATTGTGTCTGTGATGTATTCTCACAACTATTTTATATTTCGTTCACATATTTTAAAATATATTTGTAATAATTTCTTTTTTTTTTGTGTTGTTTTCCCTCCCTCTGTATATTTTCCCTAAACTGACATTCCATCGAGGAACCGATGGAGTCCGGACTCTGATATCGCTTCGCTCCGTTGTACATTAAATATGACATTACAACCCTACAACCCAACAGTGCTTCTCAAAGTCTCAAAATGTAATTATGTGCGACGGCTTTGTGGTGTTTGTGTAACACAACCTTGTAGGAATCAAAAATGGAGGTGTTGTCTTACCAGGTCCCTGGTGCTCTGCGTGGGGGGCCCCGAGCTCTGCAGGGGGGGGGACACACACGACACGGAGAGACAACGTTACAACAACATCACCGTGGCAACCAGTGGTGGGCCGGCACGCGCGCGCACACACACACACACACACACACACTGGGACATCACGACAATTACAATCCGACCACGCATCCTGATTTCACTTTCATACATTTAGATTGAAACTGATTGAACCAACTTAATGCAACACGATTTATAACTGGTGTAATACTGTTTGGTATTTTGTACTTTGTGTTTGAGGACAGATTGAGGTGGAGGTCAACGGCTCATGAGCAAGGCAGCAGTTGCTTTACGTTGAATCACGTGGGGACACCTCGCTGGTTAGAGGTTGCGTTACGTTGAATCACGTGGGGACACCTCGCTGGTTAGAGGTTGCGTTACGTTGAATCACGTGGGGACACCTCGCTGGTTAGAGGTTACGGGGACACCTAGCTCGTTGCGTGTGCTGAGTGGGGTACAATAGTTTCATAGCGTCGTATCATCTGCCAACATCCGCTTTGTTGTGCACACAAAGCGCCGTACTTGCAAAAGGTTAGATTACGTTGAATCAAATAAAAATCAACGTTACGTGCGAGCGAGCGTGGACCGGAGAGATAAAGCACCGCTCGCCGTCTCTCTGCGTTTTGATTCAGCCGTGCGTTGACGCTGGCTTGATGAAACCCACTTCTATATCTGTCCCCAGTAGATAGGCTTTGATAGAGACTCCTCCTCTTCCTCCTTCTCCTCCACCCACTCCTCCTCCATCAGATAAACCATCCGCTCGCTGGCAGAGAGCACCGTCAGCTCTGATATCCTCCACCCTGGCGGTGCGTTCCGTCTCTCACAGAGAAAGACCAGGATTAGAACGACCACCAATCAGCTGATTGGGTGATTATCTCCACCAATCAGCTGGTGGGACGCCGGAGGGTCTTCATGATAACACTGTGATGGTATGAGGCTGTCAGAGCGCAATATAGAAGCACAATCTGAATATTCTCAATCGACGGATTAACGCTGTCTTTTTTGTTTTGCTATAGTTTCACGGAGTAGCGTTCCATGTTTATATGAACCAAAATGTAAACTCATCTGCTCTAGTTGCGTTATATTATATTCGTACTGCTTTCTTTTTCACGAGAAACCCAAGAGGAGGTTTAATGCGATCTCTGTTCCGTTTTCCCTCGGAGCGCCAGGTGACCAGACAGACTGTCTTGTGCTTCGGCGTCCATTTAAATCGGCTTCTTCCCTTCTCAACATTAACCGTCGCTAACATCTGCCATCGCCGTGTAAAACATAACCTTGAGGGATGCAGAGGGGCTTAGCGAACGCTAGCTTGAGTTATGGAGACATTGCGCCGCGCCACACATCTGGAGTGACAGACGCTTGGTGCTGGAAAGGAGACAGACAGACAGACAGACAGACAGACAGACAGACAGACAGACAGACACAGACAGCCCGGCCGCCCTCCCGTACCGTGTCTCTGGGCAGGAAGGTGTCTTCCTGTCTCATCACCAGCAGCTTGACGGCTCCGCCCATGGGCGTGGCCCGGAGCAGCGACACCACCTCCTCCTGGCCCCGCCCGTTCAGGTCCACGCCGCTCACCTGCGCAGGTGCAGCCTCGTTAGCGTTAACGGTTAACCGGCCCGACACCAAGAAGACCCTTAATACCGTCCGTCAGCTTGGATAAAAGCCACATAAAATAATTTATGTGGAGCTAATGGCAATTCAACAAGAAATGAACCACAGCCAACAAAAACTCAATTTTCCCAGCAGCCAACCCTCTAACCAGCATGCACCTGGGTGGCCACACTCTCCCCCCGCCCCCGCCCCCATCCCCCACTTGTGATGTCACTGGCTCGTTGCTAAGCTAACCATCGGTTGCCCTGTAACGTCCCGTCTGTCCGCCCTCACCTCCAAGCAGGCGGTCCCCGGCCTTCAGGCGGCCATCTTGTATTGCGGCCCCGCGGGGTAGGATGTTCTTGACGTAGATGGGCGCCGCCCCCCCGATGGGCACGTCCCGGGACGTGATGCTGAAGCCCAGCCCCTCGGGACCTGCGGACAGGAAGTGACACCGGTTGGAACCGGGAAGCCAGACAGGAAGTGACACAGTTGATTAAAGGAGACATATTGTATCACCAGGTGTGAGCGTGATTGGCCGGTGTCGTCTCCGGTTTTGACATCACAAGTGTCCACCTAGAAGTATGCTGGATAGATCAGCCTACCAGCCTACCCAGTGGACTCTAGCAACTGGTAGGCTGATCTATCCACCATACATCTAGGTGGACACTCCCCACTTGTGAGGTCATAAACTGGAGATTCTGAAACCGCTTGGAAGGGCTAATCACGCTCACACCTGGTGGTATAATAGGTCCCACCTGGTGGGCTGATCTGTCCATCACACTACTTGTGATGTCACAACTTGATGTTGCGACGGTGTTGAGATACTTCCCCTTTAAGAGGGAGCCACCGGTAATATCCTCACGCCGCAGAACACAACGATGAGATTAGTCACAAGTACACGTGAGGATCCACGCTACAAACAGGCCAACGCGTTGTGATCGGATTGTAGGAGTCTCCGAGACAACATCGGGGAAGTTACACCTGGACGGACTCAGCAGCGCCGCACGCCGGCTCGGTCGGCTGGGGCGCGTCCCCGGCGTTCGGCGGTGCATCAGAACGCCGAGCGAGGAGCTAATAGTATCAAAGACGTCTCAGATCCACCGGAGCTCGGTGCTGCCAGCCAGATGGCGCCGCGATATTTGGTTATTTATTAATTTCCCGGGCTGGGGTCCAACACCGCCCCCTCCCTCCCTCCTCCTCCTCCTCAACCTTCTCCTCTCTCCTCCTCCTCCTCCTCCTCCTCCTCACCCCCTCCTCCTCCTCCTCACCTCCTCCTCCTCACCTCCTCCTCCCAGTGGGGAGGAACATATTCTGTTTGAAACTCCGGCGGCCATATGGCGGGCATCGCCGTCCCGCTCCCCCCGCCTGGGCTGTGACAAGACACCGGGACCTGTGGGTGCTTAGCAACCGCCGCCGTAGCCCTGGAGACGGGAGCGGAGCACCTGGCAGCTGGCGGGCGGTGAGGTGGGCGCGGGCGGAGCCAGCCGTCCGTCAAGAGGCTGCGCCTCGCGGGATTGACCGACGTTTACCTTTTCACGAGACCAAATCCTACCGACTGGCAGCGTTTGACCTCCGAGTCATCTCGGATGTATCCATTTACGACACGCAGGTGCATCCTCCCGGAGGCTACAGGTAGACGGAGGACACTGGCGCCGGAACACCTGAGCCACGACCGACAACCCTACCTGTCACATATCCGTCTCCGAGCAGGTCAGGTGACCACCGCAGTCTGATCGGACGCAACATACTTTATCGATGACCCACCTTTCTTGAGCAGGATGTTGAGCCTCCTCCCGACCTTCTTGGCGAAGCCGCCGGTGGGGGCGGAGCCTAGCCCCCGCTGTGGCGAGGGGCGTGTCCCGTCGGGGGCTTGGCGGCGGCGGGGTGGGGGGGCAGGGAGGAGTGGGGGGGCGGGGGCGACGCCAGGAGGTCGCCGGCGGGGTCGTGGAGCGGCGGGGAGCGGGCGGAGCCTATGCGCTGGGGGGCGTGGTCGGGGCTGAAGCGGCCCGAGCCGTATGAGGAGCCGTAGGAGGAGGAGGAGGAGGCGGCGGTCCTGCCGTCCCCCAGGGCCATGTGCTCGTATCGCGACTTCAGCGAGGAGGGAACCACGTGGAACATGATGAGGGGGGAGCGCATGGCCTGACGGAACATGCTCTGGGCCCTGCGGAGGGGGCGGGGCCACAGGGAGGGAGGAGAGAGAGGAGAGAGAGGAGAGAGAGGAGAGAGAGAGAGAGGAGAGCGAGAAAGAGAGAGGAGAAAGAGAGGGTTACTGCCTCTATAGAACCGCACCAGAACATCCCTGTCTGTCTCTCTGCCTGTCTGTCTCTCTCTCTGCCTTCCTCTCTGTCTGTCTGGAGGGGCCATCTATACAGCGTGACGTGTTGCCATGGCAACACTTCCACTCGGCTCTGTGCTGTCAGAGTTACATGAGGATCACGGTCGCGTTTAGCTAGGAAGCCCTCTCTTCTCACACACACACACACACACACACACACACCAGCTAGAGACAGTATCCTCCCCCTCCATCTGCGGGCGGTTAGCTAACACTTGTTGCTGGCTGCAGGCCTGAAGCGACAACAGAGCCAGCACCGCCATCCCATAATAACAATAATACCCACAATCCCTCTCTGCTTCCTGGCAGCAGATGAAGGCGGGCTCTCCAGCAGAAGACTGGGGAGGGGGTGGGGGGAAGGAAGCCCCGCCCCCCCAGCAGACAGTAGAGCCTTGTTAGCCACACCTGTTAGCATACCAACCACTCTGGAATGAACCCCCACCAGACGAGGGGCCCCTCAAGTTGTTTGCGGGTTTGATTCCCGTTTCCCAGCAGTTAAGGCGAGGCGTTCCCGAGGCCCGGAACTCCAGGAATCTGGACACTAATCCTGCTCTGTGTGTGTGTGTGTGTGTGTGTGTGTGTGTGTGTGTGTGTGTGTGTTGTGTGTGTGTGTGTGTGTGTGTGTGTGTGAGAATGTGTGTGCGTCTCTAGTCCCCTCAGAGCATATTATTTAGTTTTTCTTAAACCTTAGTAATAGTCAATTTAAAAACTCCTGTTCTGCTCTGGAGGTAAACTTGGTCTATAACCCAAATAGATCCTATAGATCTAATAGACCCCACAGACCTAATATATCTATACCTATACCTAATAGATCCTATCCTATCATCCATCCATCCATCCTATCCATCATCCATCCATCATTCATCATCCATCCATCATTCATCATCCATCCATCCATCTGTCTATCATCCCTCCATCTATCCCCCCCCCACCACAGGGGTCTGGCAGAGCTCTACAACGTCTGGCAGAACACAACATCAGCAGCAGCAGCAGCAGCAGCAGCAGCTACAACATGAATTATGCATCCAGAGGCGACCGGAGGGCTTCTGCTGACAGACCAGACACACACGCAACACACACAAGGTCATGCTACGCTATGCTAGGTAGCTAGGTGGCTAGGTAGCTAGCCGCCAGGTTGAGCAGGGAGCAGCCATGACTCAGTGTGTGTTGTGTGTTTGTGTGTTGTGTGTTTTGCGTGGCGCCGTAACCCTGCGTTGTTCTGATGATTGATTATCTGTGTCCATGTTTACTATCAAGACCGGAGACTTGACCGGGTCCAAAACCCTGCTGAGCGAGAGACATGCTGGCAACAAAGAGAGAGAGAGAGAGAGAGAGAGAGAGAGAGAGAGAGAGAGAGAGAGAGAGAGAGAGAGAGAGAGAGACGGGTGAGAGAGGAGAGAGGGAGGGTTCAAAGAGAGAGGAGAGAGAGAGAGGGAGGAGAGATAGGGGAGAGAGAATGGGGGGGAGAGGGGAGAGGAGGAAGAGAGGGTGGGTTGAAAGAGAGAGGGGGGAGAGAGAGAGAGAGAGAGATGGAGGGGAGAGAGAGAGAGAGAGGAGAGAGCGAGATGGGGGAGAGAGAATGGGGAGAGAGGGGAGAGAGAGGGGGAAGAGGGGGGGTTGAAAGAGAGAGAGCGAGATAGGGGAGAGGGAGGGGGAAGAGATGAGAGAGGGAGGTTTGAGAGAGAGGAGAGAGTGATAGAGAGAGGTTAGGTCTCACTGTTCGAAGCGAGTGTTGCGCAGGTCTGTGTTGTTGATGCACACGATACAGTCGTCCTCCTGGAACAGAGCGAGCTGGTCGGCCTTGCCCCCCCGCTCCAGACGCTTTACCAGCAGACCCAGAGTCCTGCAGGGGGCGGGGCCGGGGCCGGAGGGGAGGAGTTACACACAATATACAGAGGGAGACTCACATCATACATGTAATCTGATCTCATCTCATACATGTAGTCTGATCTCATCTCATACATGTAATCTGATCTCATCTCATCTCATACATGTAATCTGATCTCATCTCATCTCATACATGTAGTCTGATCTAATCTCATCTCATACATGTAATCTGATCTCATCTCATACATGTAATCTGATCTCATCTCATACATGTAATCTGATCTCATCTCATACATGTAATCTGATCTCATCTCATACATGTAGTCTGATCTCATCTCATACATGTAGTCTGATCTCATCTCATACATGTAGTCTGATCTCATCTCATCTCATACATGTAGTCTGATCTCATCTCATCTCATACATGTAGTCTGATCTCATCTCATCTCATACCAGTAGTCTGATCTCATCTCATACATGTAGTCTGATCTCATCTCATACATGTAGTCTGATCTCATCTCATCTCATACATGTAGTCTGATCTCATCTCATCTCATACATGTAGTCTGATCTCATCTCATCTCATACATGTAGTCTGATCTCATCTCATCTCATACATGTAATCTGATCTCATCTCATCTCATACATGTAATCTGATCTCATCTCATCTCATACATGTAATCTGATCTCATCTCATACATGTAATCTGATCTCATCTCATACATGTAATCTGATCTCATCTCATACATGTAGTCTGATCTCATCTCATACATGTAGTCTGATCTCATCTCATCTCATACATGTAGTCTGATCTCATCTCATACATGTAGTCTGATCTCATCTCATCTCATACATGTAATCTGATCTAATCTCATCTCATACATGTAGTCTGATCTCATCTCCCCTCCTCTGTGTTCCAGGAGGAGGAGTCTGCGGAGGAGAACGGCAGGATCGAGCCAGTGGGAAGCGCCGACTCCTTCCTTGACCACGCCCCCATACGGAACATCGAGTAAGTCCTCCAATCACAGGTCGGGCTGTCTGCTAAAGGGCTTACTCTTGTCTCAGTGTAACTTCCTGCTGCTACACGGCTCGCATGAATCCAACCAATCGACTGACTCACCTGACCCACCTTCAGACAGTCTCATTAAACATTTCATCGATTCTGTGACAAAAAAGCCCCCAGTGAGCCTGTTGTTGTTGTTGTTGTTGACCAGAGTGTTCTGTTTGTTGCTCCCGGCTGTGCGGCGGCAGCTTAATATGCAGGTACAGTGTGTGTGTATTGTGTTTATTTGCTGGTGGGTCTGACCCTTCCTCTCCTCCAGATGAGATGAGATCAGACTACATGTATGAGATGAGATCAGATTACATGTATGAGATGAGATGTTGGAACAGAGAGGGGAGGAGAGACAGGCTGCACGGTATCAAAGAAAGATAGAATTAGATATAAAAGACAAAGTGAAACAGCAAAACAGTCTAGTTGCAGTGTTTCTTGGGCCTGAGTTTGCCATGAATTGAGCATATGGGCTTTTTTTGGTAATTGACTTCCAATAATGGTCAATATTCTATTATTCATAATATTATATTACGACAAAAGTGCAGTTTCGAAGCAGTTTGGTGTCCGTTACTGGTAACATTAGAGGCGCGCACACACACATACACAATCATTAAATTTTCATGCCGACGGCAGAGACGTAGCGGGATGAGGACCAGGCCTCCTCGGCAACTAGCCCCGGCAACGCACCGTGGCAACCCACAGCCTCATCAGCATGAAGATGAGGAGGGTACCATGTCCGCCGTACTGTTGCTATGGCAGCAGAGGGCACTGGGGGCCGAGGTGTGTGTGTGTGTGTGCATATCTGAACACCAACAAAACACACACACACACTGCATGCCCCGAAATAACACACACACACGCGCACGCACACACAGACACAGACACACACAGACATACATACCCCCGCAGACAGCAGAGGCAGACTGAGACAAAACACTATAAGTGTGTGTTTGTGTGTGTACACTCATTTGTATTGAGAGGTGCAATGCATTATGGATAATAGTATGTGTGTGTGTGTGTGTGTGTGTGTGTGTTATGAATAATTAAGTGTTGTTCTGCGGGGGTAATGGCCGGTCTGGCCAACCACTCGGACATCTTAGTGCGCGTGCATGTGTGTGTATGCGTGTGTGTGTCTGTGTGTGCGTCCGTCTGGGTGCTGTCACTGTGCACGCTCTTATTGTGTCAGACGCTCTTATTGTGTCAGGCAGAACCAATCGATCACCGCACCGCGCTGCAGAGGAGCAGGAGTGGACCTTAATTAACTTTGCTCTTCCTGCTCAGACACGCGGCCTCGCGGCGAGCCGGGGGGGGGGCTCCAGGTACAGACACGCCGCGAGCAACGCGCTAGTCCGCGGCACGACAGCCAACAAACACTGCCGGCGCTGCCGCTAAAGTGACCGCTACTGAACACAACTGCTAGCGGGGACGCTCGCGACGGCTGCTAGTATGACCACCAACGCGACCAGTAGCACCACCACTAGCGTACGACCGCCGCCACCGGCGTGCCGCACGGTACCAAGCTACCACAGGTTCATCAGCTTCTCGGAGCAAAAGTACATCTCGCGAAAGTAATTTAGCTCGGCTAGAGGAGAGTAGTTTATCTTAGTTTAAAGTTGATTGGTTTAGAGTAGCACGCCTGTGACTTCGCTCCTGGGATTAATAAAGTGTTTATTGAGAGGAGAGACGTTTAAATGAGACAGAATTAGTTTAGTTGGGTTGGAAAACTGCGAGAAAGTGTTTCATATGCGCAGGATTCATGTTGTTCACAAGCCTGCTAATAATGCCGCTGGTTCAAATGGAAGAATATTTTATTATCAACTACAGGGGAACAGAAACAAAAATAGTTGAATATTGAAAATATGAACAACAATTGGCTCATGAATCAAACATGAGTTAATTCCAGTGCAATACAATGAAAGAGGTTGGCACTAAAAGTGAATTTTCTGAATTATGCGAGGGATTTGATTGACGGGTCGTCTCTCCTCGGTAGAATCTGAACGCATCAACGACGGAGCAAACACGCTTAACGACCGCATGTTAATTTAATTAGTTGCCATGGTTACCCAACACTGATAACGACATGGAGGGCTGCTAGGACACACCGCGTCCAAAATTCACTTTGTACACCAACCCAACATGTGTTCTGTGTGTGTGTGTGTGTGTGTGTGTGTGTGTGTGTGTGTGTGTGTGTGTGTGTGTGTGTGTGTGTGTGTGTATGCACAGCACAAGTTGTAGTTTATGAATGCAGTACTGTTGTGCTTGTGTGTATGTACATGCGTATGTGTGAGTGTGTGCAGTA
>PIJE02000200.1:160428-167928 GCA_002895965.2 Coryphaenoides rupestris
ACGCAGCAGGTCCTGTTTATAAGCTGTCCCTCGCTGTGTGTGTGTGTGTGTGTGTGTGTGTGTGTGTGTAACTATGCACTGTGTGTGGATCAAAGAAAAAATATGTTTGAATTTGTGTCAATAAATATTTGTTGACCATGATTTGACTCGGATGTGTGCACGTGTGTGTGTGCGTGTGTGTGTGTGTGTGTGTGTGTGTGTGTGTATCGTGTGTGTGTAGGCCAGGTCAAGCAGGCCGTGGGATCTCAGTGGGCTGTGTGAGGATCGGCACCAGGAGGCTGCTGGGAGTTGTAGTTCAGGTCCAGCCAGGCGAGGGCTGCTCCTGGACTAGAACTCCCAGCAGGCCGAGCTGGCACAACTGTACATTTGTAAATCAGTTAGTTTATTTGTATTATTCTGTGTATTTCTCTATTGTACTGTATTGCTATGCAACCTGGCACAAGAATTTCCTTCGGGATTAATAAAGTTCTATCTTGTCTTAACAGAACCGATCCAAACGTGTTTTCAACAGAGTCTGGACCACCGACGGTAAATACCAAGTGGACGGTAATTCACCGCAGGCGCAGTCTGCCGTCGGTTTGCCCGGGAAGATACGAGACCTCGTTATGCGATTAAACGCAGGAATTTAAATAAATTAGCATATATTTCAGACCTATCGGGGGTTCTGAGCGCGGGGCGGACCGCACCACCAGACGTCACGCTAACGGGTCAAGATAATTAGCGCCCCGGCTTCCTCTCAGCCTTGAACGAACAAGCTGCGTTCTGATTGGCTAGCGAAGGCCGCTAAAAAAGAGCGGGCGCGGCGGCGGCCCCAGACGTTAGCTCGTTGCGTTGCGGCGTTGACAAAGGCGGTGCGCTAGCATCGATACGACGTGCTTTCCGTTCAGATGGCCGCGACGTGCTGCTAATCACCTGCTTTGTGACGGATCGGGGCAGATTGCTAAGCTAAACTAGCGGTGGCGGAGGCGGCCGCGCTAGTGTGTGGCCCCCAGGAACTTTCCCAGCATGCACCAGTGGGTGAGAGACTGTGCCCTGGATAAAAAATAAGAGGATAATTATGCTACTTTTATTTTGTTAGCTCCTCCAGTCATGGGCTCATTAGCATGCGGCGGCGCTGAGCGAGGTCCGGGTTTGATACCGGGATCTCTCACACACACACACACACACACACACACACACACACACACACAAACAACACACAACACACCACACACAACACACACACACACAACACACACACACACACACACACACACACACACACACACACACACACACACCATTTACATGGAGACGACCCAATTAAAGCTGGGATGACCTCCTCAACACGGTGTGTGTGTGTTCATATTTTTGTGTGTTCACGGTTCAAATCCAACCCGCGAGGTGCTGCTCAACTCTGAAGCCGTTTCATTTGTTATTTTGTTGTTCCCTTGGTAACGACATCATCATCAAACGCACCCGGGACCTCAGAGGGGGGCACTTGGTTTGGCACAAAGCAGAACCCTCCGGTTAAAGACTCTGGTCTGAGGATCGGGACAACGCCACCGCCGTTAGCCTGGAACACGCCCTGCACGCCCAATTAGCTCAAGTCGTGACCGCTTAGCAGCGTTAGCAGAGTGTAGCCCGCTGGCTAGCAGTGTGTATTCGTTTTCTTGCATCCAAAGTGACTTCAACTCAGATCTGTGTCGTGGTGGGGTGGGGGGGCGTGTCTGTCTGTCTGCCCAACTCTCTCTCTCTCTCTCTCTCTCTCTCTCTCTCTCTCTCTCTCTCTCTCTTCTCTCTCTCCTCTCTCTCTCTCTCTCTCTCTCTCTCTCTCTCTCTCTCTCTCTCTCTCTCTCTCTCTCTCTCTCTCTCTCTCTCTCTCTCTCTCTGCCAGACATCACACATCTATCCAGCCGTCCGCCCACAGATCCATCAACCACTCCGGCTCCACTAGCGATGTCGGAATGGACTCTGGGGTTACATAATGTTTCAGTTGCACAAAATAATATGTCAGACATAATGAACGGAGGCTATGTACGGTGTTTGCTCAGGGACACCTCCACACTTAGCTAGGAGGAGCAGGTAGGGTTAGGTGGTGTCTTGCTCAGGGACACCTCCACACTTAGCTAGGAGGAGCAGGTAGGGTTAGGTGGTGTCTTGCTCAGGGACACCTCCACACTTAGCTAGGAGGAGCAGGTAGGGTTAGGTGGTGTCTTGCTCAGGGACACCTCCACACTTAGGCCGAGGTGAGGCGGTCAAGAGGCCAGAGGGAACGTCATCAGCCACTCCCAGTTGTGATGTCACAAGTGAGTTGGTTTAAAAAACGGACCTGAGAGACACCTTATCTCGCCGATCGGCCATATTGGTCGGTGAGACGGGGAAACCTTCTCGAAATGTAGTTCTGCTTCCATTTCCCCTCCCAGGGAGCCGTTAGAACGCATTTCCATTCCGTCGTCACGGTGTTCCCCGAGAGACTCTTGGACGGTCGACTCACCCAGCAACGAGCCGACATGGCTGCTGCCACCGCCGCCGCCGCGAGGTGAACGAGGTTGTGGGCAAATCAACCTCACACCTGGTGGCACAATAGGGGTCCTTTAATAGCCTTTAGCACCAATTCCAGCCAATCAAGGAGAGGCATAACCCTGTGTTCCAGTGGAGACATGTGGAGCTGTCATCCTCCTCCTCTTCCTCATCCTCCTCCTCCTCTGTAAAGTGCTCCCAGGAGACCGTGCATCAGGGCTGTGGAGCCGTCACACAGATGTTGTGCTTTAAACATCAACCTCCCCGGGGAACGTGTTGAGGCTGCAGAGAGCCCTGATGAATACCTAATTAGTTCACACCGCGCCGTGATTGGACCTTTAATTGCTCGGTGAGAGGCGGGCGTTGCACTTTGATCGCAGGTCGGCGTCCTGACCCACATCCGGAGTTATGTAAGAGGGGATGTGACATCACAGTGACATCACAATGGCGTCACCCTAGACACCTTCCAAAGTTCTGCGTCTATGTACATCCACGCCAAGCACAGAGCAGAACACCTTCTGATCGGTCGACCGTCTGGAGATTCGAATCTCCGAGGTGTGATCCGTTTCGAGTTAGCCTTTCCTTTGAGTTAGCCGCGGCGGAGGCGTCTGAGCGTAGCGCCGCCACTCCTCCGGATAAATCAATGGCTGGCGAAGCGCAGCCTTCAGAGGGCCGGGCTAGCATGCTAACGAGCGCCATACATCAATGCCGCTATCTGTGCTAATCACACTGAGCGCTATATTTAGCCACTTAGCTTCAATTAGCTTCCATTTTTCTTGGGCCTAATCAACACTTATGGCATCGCTGGGGGACGTGTGTGTGTGTGTGTGTGTGTGTGTGTGTGTGTGTGTGTGTGTGTGTGTGTGTGTGTGTGTGTGTGTGTGTGTGTGTGTGTGTGTGTGTGACTGTAGACGCTAAATTAAGTGGGACAACTTGTGGTGAAACAGTGAAACTACTCTCCTCTCGTTCCAGAGGGGCGGTGGCGGGGTTAGCCTTGAAGCTAGCACAGCGCTCACAGTTAACGGCTCCTTAGCGGTAAGCTGGTCTCCACTAGACCGCATGGAGATGGAGATCCTGTCGATCTGAGGGCGTGGACCCACTGATCAGAAGTGTGCAAAGAGAGTTAATCAATACATTCATCAGAAACTGTGTATTAGCCCAGTAGGTCAACACACACATGGAACTCATACGCATCTGTCTCTCGCTCTCTCTCACTCTCCCACCCTCTCTCTCTGTCCGTCTGTCGGTGTCTGTCTGTCTCTCTGTCGGTGTCTCTCTGTCGATGTCTGTCTGTCTGTCTCTCTCTCTCTCTCTGTCGGTGTCTGTCCAGTATCTATACTACTGGTCTTGTACTACGTGGTGTGGAGCGTCTTTTTATATCCGTGTACACGAGAGAAAGACGCAAATTGATTCAATTTCAACGTGGAGCGACCGACCGGCCTAATTTCTGAATCGGTGTGGCTGCATATCTCCAGCAGTAATAAACAAACAGAGCAGCAGTCTACCGCCACATGTTGCGTCTCGATGCTTTATTTAAAACGGTCTTTTCAGCGCAGGCTCTCTGTGTGTGTGTGTGTGTGTGTGTGTGTGTGTGTGTGTGTGTGTGTGTGTGTGTGTGTGTTTAATGAACTCCCTGAATAAATTGGATTCTGTGCGTCAGTGGCGCAGTGATGATTAAATTCTGCAGTTCAATTTTCTCTTTGTGTCGCCGTGCTTCTACTATCACTCCGTATTAACACCCCCCGCTCCTCCCCCTGCCCCTCCCCTGCTTTAGTTAATTGGTATTTCCAATTAAAGAGAACAACTCAAGCTGAGAGGAGGAACCAGACTGCTTTCTCCTCGCCTTTACCCGACACGTCGGCCGGTCTCTCCCGGGTCCCTGCGGTGGACTGGCCTCTATAAACCCCCCACCCCAGCCCCCCAAGGAACAAACGAGACCGTTTTATCTGTCTAATATTTATTCATGGAGTCGCCACTGTTGCTCCAAAGGGACTTAAGAGCCAATTTAGATACATGTCATTAAAAGGGGAAGCGCTTTTCAACCGGCCTCGTGTCATTTCAAGTGTGAGGGTGAACATGTTGCCTGCACACAGACCCCCCGCCCCACTGCTTCTGTACGGATCAAACCTTCGCTGGAGGTAAGATTTAGCATCAGCTCCCCAGAGACACAGAGGGAGCGTCCGCAACACGCTGCAGGCGTTTTCCAGATCGTATCCCTGAAGCGAACCGATACTGTATGTTGAGATGTTGTCGTGCTCGGACGCCCTGGTCGTACGGTGTGTGTTCCAGGAGAGCGACGGGTTGAGCTGCGTTGACACTGGGGGATCGAAACCACAGCCTCGGTGGGAAGCTGGACACCCTGACGACGAGTTTCCTGCCCTTTGAGGTGGAATTAAAGGTTTCAGAAGTTTCAGAGTTCACGCCGTATTTAAGAAGGTTTCGATCTCTCCAATGTTATTTATGTCGGCCTCGCGCTTTGCGTACGAATCAAAGACAGACGAGTACAGTACCGCTCAGCGCTGACAGAACTTCCAAGCCGCTCGGTTCCTGGAGAGAAGTGTATCTGGAGCAGGGGTCCCCGCGGAACGCTGCGGAATGTTCCCCAGCGTTCTGGAATGAGGCTGGGGTCAGAACCTCCTGGGGCCGCCATCCAGCCCAGAGGACTACACCAACTGGCGGGCAGGGGAGGGGGGGGTTGACCCGTCCCTCATACGTCTAGGTGGGTGAGGCGTACACTCCCCGCTTGTGATGTCTAGGGATGCACCGATACCACTTTTTTTCAGACCGAGTACAAGTACAAGTACTTACATTTGGGTACTTGCTGATACCGAATACCGATACAAGTACTTAATAAAACCATTCGGCCTACAGTTCTAATGACTTTGAAAACATGTTGTCTGGGGGGGGGTGCTCCGTTAATTCTCGGTTCTGATGGGGGGGGGGGCGGGGGGGTGCTCCGTTAACGGTGTGGTCCTGAAGCGGCGTGTGATTGGCCTCCTAACTTCACACCTGGTGGTAAAAATAGGAGCGCCTTTAAATAAATCCAGAGGAGACGGTTCGAGACGGGCTTCTGCTCGCCACCGGGGGGGTCTTATTATGGGGATGTTGAGTTTGTTTCTTTTACTCTTTTGCTGTTTCTTCACCGGTCGCTCCACACCTGGGAAAACACTGAAAAAGTTTGTGCTTTTACTGTCTCTCCTCCCAGAGTTCCCCAACGACGTGTCCACCGCTGTCTGGGCAGCAGGAACAACTTCTGAGCTCACGTCTTCCTCAGAGGAGGACGACGGCTGACAGCCCAGTCGGCCGTCCTGGAGAAACCTCCGCTAGATTTCCGGCGCCCCGTGTGAGGCGAGGCAAGGCGAGGCGAGCGCCGGCCCCCCTCGCACCGCCGCCACCGACCACATGTTCTCTGGCGGACAGCGGGCACTTCCTGACACCGGCAGGGGGGTCCGGGGGGGGAGACGCTGTGGCCGGTCTGGGGCAGAATGCTAACTGGATGTGACAGCTAGCTGCTAACACCGCTGCCAAGGATGCTCGCTAGGGACTGCAGGTACACATGCACACACACTCACACACACACACTCACACACACAGGGAGAGGTAACACACATGTAGGTAGACTAACACACACACACCTAAACTCAGGCGCAGGCAACTGGACGAAATAAATGAAACGGTGGAGATGGTGAAGCAGAAGTTGATTAAAAACAACCTTTACATACTTAGATGTAGAATTTGTATCAAACTAAATCTAAGAGCACAGGGTGATGGTGATGGACAGACCTGTAAGTGTTCTCTCCAAGATCTGCCCAAATAAGGACTTGGGGAAGTCCTTATTTGGGCAGATATTACGGTGTGCTCTGACCCACGGGTCGGTTCTGGACATGTGGATGTAGCGGCTGGCCAAGACAGGAAGTGATGTAAGAGGGGAAGACCCCATGAGAACAATGGGGGGGGGGTCTGAACGTCTGGATGGACACCAAGAAACTGCTCTTATTGTACTTCTTATCCAGAATGATGACAACATAGTCTCTCTCTCACACACACACACACACACACACACACACACACACACACACACACACACACACACACACACACACACACACACACACACACACACACACACACACACACACACACACACACACACACACACACACACACACACACACACACACACACGGTTGGGGGTTCTATTCCAACCCGTGCTATGATTATGCAAACTCACAGAAGTAATTTGATGATGTAGACGTAATTATTGAGTTATGTAAATAAGCCGTTCAACTCACACGGTGAGGATTCTGTTATTTGATTATAAACACATGGGGGGGGAGTGACCACTGGCGTTCCCATGACAACATCCTGTTAGTGGGGTGTAAACTGACTTCCTGTCAGACCCCCCCGCCACTTCCTGCTTTAAAAACACCCTGGAGGACACACACACGCACACGCACACACACCACCACCACCACCACCACCCCCCCCCACAGGAGGCAGATGAGATGCTGAAGGCTGGAGCAACACTGCCCTCTAGTGGCGACCACAGAGTACAGCAGCATGTTGACTTCCGTCACTCTCTCCCTGCTGCTGTCTCTCTTCTGGCTCCGTCCTCGTTGGTCGCACTTTGAAAGGTCTAACGGTGGCGAACTGGAGTGGTGCGCCACGCCAAGTGGTGGCACTGCTGCGTAGCCGGGCAGCCGTGTTAAAGGTTAATGTTAGTTCTAACAGGTTGATAGGTTAATGTTAGTTCTAGCAGGTTGATAGGTTAATGTTAGTTCTAACAGGTTGATAGGTTAATGTTAGTTCTAACAGGTTGATAGGTTAATGTTAGTTCTAGCAGGTTGATAGGTTAATGTTAGTTCTAACAGGTTGATAGGTTAATGTTAGTTCTAACAGGTTGATAGGTTAATGTTAGTTCTAGCAGGTTGATAGGTTAATGTTAGTTCTAACAGGTTGATAGGTTAATGTTAGTTCTAACAGGTTGATAGGTTAATG
>PIJE02000200.1:172928-260428 GCA_002895965.2 Coryphaenoides rupestris
GGCACAGCTGTAACAAGCATCCCTGTATTTATACACACACATTCTTGTCTGACACACACAAACATACACACACAACCAGGCTGTAAACTGACACCTAGAGCATTCTCTGTGTGTGTGTGTGTGTGTGTGTGTGTGTGTGTGTGTGGTGTGTGTGTGTGGTGTGGTGTGTGTGTGTTGTGTGTGTGTGTGTGTGTGTGTGTGTGTGTGTGTGTATGTATGTGTGTGTGTGTGTGCGCGCGCGCCCCACCCACCCGGTCCTTGTCGTCGGCGACGTCACACAGAACGTCGTCCAGGTCCAGGATTCCTCCGTCTCCTCCGGCTCCAGACGGTGAACCTGGCAGCCAGTAGCCCGCGTCCTGCAGCGAGGAACAACAACACAACATGAACAACAACGTGAGAACAACATGACAACATGATAACCACATGACAACATGAATAACATGACAACAGCATCACAACAACAACACAACATAACATGAGAACATGACAACATAACAATAACATGACAACAGCATGACAACATGTACAACAACAATATGACAACATGTATAACACAACATGACAACAACATGACAAAATGAACAACAACATCATCACAACATGTAGAACAACAATACAGAAGATATACACCAGGCATCACGATACATGATGTGATACATATCATAGATCATGCACACAACATGTATCATAAGCATGGTTGTTGTATTGTTGTCAATATATAACCACACGGTCGTACGATCTGGACAACAGTAAGAATGAAGAGATCTACATTCAAGTAAGCATCACGCTAGACGTGAACGTAAACATCACAGACAGCCAGACACTATGGAAAGAGGGAGAGGCGACAACTTTAAGTTTACTCAAGCCCCGGAGCGTGCGTGTGCGGTAGTTTTGCGTGTGGTAACCTCATGTTAATGACATGTGCTGTGATGTACTTGACACACACGACACAACATGCAGATTTAATATTGAGTCAGTAACTTCAACATTGTCTGTCTGTCTGTCTGACTGTCTGTCTGCCTCCCGGCCTGACAAGGACCCACCAGAAACCTCCCCGTTCAACACCAGCAGCAAGAACTTCTCATGCAAGACCTTCCTTTCCTGGAGGGACATTGGGGGGGGGGGGGGGGGGGGTGGATAACATGTCCTCTTACTGCCGGGAGGTCCTCTCCTCTCCTAGTCTAGTAGAGACATGTGGACGCTTGTGGGCTCTGTTCTCCAGACGAACACAAGCGGAGATCTGAGAGACCTACCGAGAATCTACTGAGAGCCATGTTGAGTGGACTTCTATAAACAGACCGCCCGATTCTGGAAGGATTGCGGTCTCCGTTTACACTTCAACATGAAACGATGTGAATGAAGCCAGTCAGTCAGTCAGCCAGTCAGTCAGTAAAACAGCCGGCCAGTGCATTATATCCAGAAAATGGACTAAAGAGGTGATGCATGCTGGGTAAAACAATAGAGACGGGGGGGGGGGGGGGGTGGAGGGGTCTCCACGGTGACTGCGATGAACCTCCAGAACGTTGTGACAGAGGTCATGTGCTTCCTGTCAGCCGCTGTCACTTCCTGCCCAGCGGACCGCTGCTGCTGTCACCCTGACAACAACAACAACAACAACAACAGCAACCCCCCGGTGGAGTCCACCTGACGTCCCCGCAGACCCTGCCCAGGGGAGGACCGGTTCCACCGTAAACATTTGAAATGTGGCGGAGCTCAACGTCAGTGTTCTGTCCGTCTACACGGTAGCTCTGAAGGTCCTCATCTTAAGACACACTTTAGAACTAACTTAACATCAACAAAAGTGTAGAAGAGGAGAGGGATTGAGTTTTTAAAAAGAATCATTTTTGTCCATGCTTGGAGTAGCTTGGAGCTACAGCTACAGCCTGGGCAGTGTGTGTCATAGAGAGAGAGATACTGTCCATCCTGCGTTTATAGGTTGCCCCGCGTCGCCATGACGACCGCCTTGAAGACAGTCAAGTCGTCTCCGCGGTGACACGGATGCAGCCGACAGCCTCTGCGCTCCAGTACGCCCGACAGCTCGCGGCGAGGGAATCGAACCCGCGGGTCCAGAACTTACAGCCAGACGCCACTCAGAGAGACAACACTTAGTCCGGCTGGACTGAGACACTGTCGGCTCGTTTTATCTCATCAAGTCAAACTTGTTTATTTTCATGTGTTTGCTTATGGACAAATTACTTCCTTCCTGAGGAGACTTGGGGTTGTGTTGCTACGGCGATGCAGGCTCGGTGTCACCACGGAATCGTACCCGAACCTGTCTGTAGGGTGAGGTGGTGTCTTGCTCAGGGACACCTCCACACTTAGCTAGGAGGTACAGGTAGGGTTAGGTGGTGTCTTGCTCAGGGACACCTCCACACTTAGCTAGGAGGAGCAGGTAGGGTTAGGTGGTGTCTTGCTCAGGGACACCTCCACACTTAGCTAGGAGGAGCAGGTAGGGTTAGGTGGTGTCTTGCTCAGGGACACCTCCACACTTAGCTAGGAGGAGCAGGTAGGGTTAGGCGTCTTGGTCTGTTTTCGCAAGGACCCACTTGAAAACGAGACTGTTCATCTCGACAGACCACCCTTCTATAAAGTTCCCGTTCATGAAGTATATAATACAAATAATAATAATCAGGCATATCGCTGGGCAGCAGAGGTCCCATCTGTACTGGCGTGCGACCCACTTAGGGCTAGCGACACACACACACACACACACACACACACACACACACACACACACACACACACACACACACACACACACACACACACACACACACACACACACACACACACACACACACACACACACACACACACACACACACGACCAGACATGTACGTTTAAAGTCATCCTAACCAGACACTTATGGTTAAATGAAGCACCTGAGGGGGAAAGCGGATGCATGTTTGATCACAGCTTCTCCTCGCGGCATGCTACGCTAGAGGATTAGCTTCTGGCAGCAGCGCTAATGCTAATGTGATGAGGGAATGTGTGTGTGTGTGTGATTCAACCCACTGTCGATACAAACGGGACAGTTGGTAAATAATAATAGTAATAAAAATACTGGTAAGAAGACTGCGGGGAACTGAGGACAGCAACAGGAAGTGATGTATTTAGATACAGGAAGTGATGGATTTAGATGGGTGGCTCTCCTGTGGCTGCCGGGACCAGCCACAGATTCAACACTAAAACTCTGTCTATCTTTAGAGGAGGAAGCATGAATTATTAAAAGCCGAGAGCCGTTTCTAAGTCACCAATCGCGTCCCTACTGCTCAGTCTGGGGCTGTAGTTCCACATGAAGGTTTACACACTGGTGCCTCGTCCAATCCCATTGGGGACACTCGACTCCCTCGTCCAATTGGCCTTGGACCCCGGTTGCCGTGGTAGCGTGCTAGCGTGACACCGTGACCTCCGGCCGTGGCGGGGGTCGCGGCGAGGCATGAGACAACAGAGTCCTTCATTCCTCCTACAGTGGAATGTGTTGAGATGTTTAACTGTAAGGTTTATAGCTACAGTCTCTCCTTGCATCTGGCTCCACCCGGCGAAACACCAACTGTACCTTCACCCCCTCCTCCTCCATCATCACCTTCCTCCTCCTCCATCATCACCTTCCTCCTCCTCCTCCTCCACCCTCTCCTGGGCCACAAACACCATCCAGAACTCCAGGGAAACTGCTGCAGCATTAGGCGGAGCAATGAGGCTGAACGGGCCGCTAGGACGGAACGGAACCGCCCCGGTCCAGAACAAAGTCCCCCTTCAGTTCTCACCAGGAACTCTGCTGCTATCAGATCTAACGCAGGGTGGAACGCTCTTTAAATACCCACCAGCACCCTGCCGGGAACTCACTGGGTCCAAGCGTACTGCAGTATACGGCTGCTAGGTGTGTACTTGTGGCATCATGTGTACTACTACAGTACTTGTGTTGTGTGTTATTCCTGAAGTGTGTTTCCGTCGGGTGAGTGTGTGTGACGTGATGTCTGGACACGCTGGTCTGATTCAGACACGAAGGATGGAGAGGAAAAGGGAGAAGAGGAGGTGATGAGGGGGGGAGGAGGAGGAGGTGGTGATGATGATAATGAGGGAGGAGGAGGTGTGAGGAAGAGGGGAGGAAGAGGAGGAACAGCAGAAGGGAGACCCCCTGGAGAGCTGCTGAGTCAGCAGGTTGACAACAGTAAACTGACTCTTTAGTGATGCGCATGAAGCTGCACAAACCATATTCATCCTTCTCATTCTAGATCTGGATTTCTAGCCTGATCGACTGCTGGCAGCAACGTGACACACACACACACACACACACACACACACACACACACACACACACACACACACACACACACACACACACACACACACACACACACACACACACACACACACACACACACACACACACACAGTGAGAACATTGTCTGTCCTGAGGCCTTCTGTTCAACCAGGGACAGAAGATGTTCGATGCAGAGTAAACACAGTAAACTACAGAGTAGTAAATGATTTAAAATTCAAGAACACAGGTACAGGTGACAGGAACAGGCAAAGTACTCACACATATTACGACGAGGAACACAGGATTGGGACAGGTATAAATAGGGAGAAAACTAATCAGGAACAGAACAGCAGATCAAACATGAAACAATAACTAAGCCAGAGCATCTGGGGAAAAACAAGGGGTAGGGCTGCAAAACACAGTGAGGGTCATCAACAACAAGCACTTCTAGAATCCTCTAGAATCCTTCCAGCCCAGCGAGCAGCCATCCACTCTAATCAGCGGTCACCTCTAAACACCTGATCAGCCCTAATGGGCTCCGCTCCAGCATAACACCGCGCCATACCTCCACCGGGGGCAGTGCGACACGCCTACCATG
This sequence comes from Coryphaenoides rupestris, assembly GCA_002895965.2. Classification (NCBI taxonomy): domain Eukaryota; kingdom Metazoa; phylum Chordata; class Actinopteri; order Gadiformes; family Macrouridae; genus Coryphaenoides; species Coryphaenoides rupestris. Next base: position 177,792 of record PIJE02000200.1, read on the forward strand.
TGATTAGAGTTCACTGCATTAAAGGGACCAATCTAATCTAATCTAATCTAACAAAGATAAACAGATCAGTGGAGTGCATGTGCCTCCACCTCCGAGTGCTTTTGTCAACCGCTGTAATCTTTCTGCGGTTTGTTACAAGGGTCGGAGTTATCAACCCAGCACTACATTAAGGTTCAAACATGAACATTCTTGAGATTAATTGGTTGACGTTAATGTGAGCAAAACCTCTAAACGGTGCCTGATTGCCAAAATGTTGTCTGTGTTTGTTTACTTCAGCACAAAACCCAACATCCAAACTGTAGTTTCAAGTATGAAGTTACTGGCTTTTATCTGCACTTTAACTTTGACAAGGTCAGGAGAGAACTCCTCAGAGACTATCGCTGACTGCCCTGCCAGTCGTACTTAGCCACACCCCCTTGGCTGGCTCCTATTGGCTGGAAGGAGACCTAAATTGACCCAAAAAGATCACATGATCTAGATCTAGCCAATCAGGGCTGCAGGTGGGGGCCAAGTCTAACCTGAGCGGTTCAGTCCAGCAGCTCGCTGGTGATTTGGTGTGGAGGTGAGTAATTACAGTAAAAGCCGGTGATTTCCCAGAATGTTCTCCAGATGTTTTATCATTATTATTATTGTCATTACATCATGGTTAAATATTTAGTTAAAGCACACATAGTCATTTCTACAAATATTGAGGAATTTGGTAAAACAATATTGATGTTTGTCCACATCACTCAGCCCTATATGCTAGATAAAGATAAAAATGTACTTTATTCCTCTCAGACAGGCAATGAGTGTTCAATACTAAACAATAGTAACATGGTAGAGAACAGGAAAGGAGTGTGTAGTGTCTAACTAAGTGGTCTACAACCTCCTCTGGCCTACAGCGCCACCTAGGGGCATGGAGGCCGGGCCTCGCTGCAGATTGGCACGTTGTCTTGTCATTCAGTAGACTGACAGACCTGAGAGAGAGAGAAACCCTTGAAAGAGAGAGAGAGAGAGAGAGAGAGAGAGAGAGAGGGTGGAGGCCTAATAACAGAACATTAGCATAGGCACAATAATACTTTTAAAATTAAAAGTAATTGTTAAAAGGAGTCTCCACCTTTACAGTACTCCATTATGTATTTCATGCACTTTATGCATTCAGGTTTTTCCTATAAGTATCAAGTCACACGGCCACTTAGCCCACCCTTGCTCATGTCAGTACATGTGTGTGTGTGTGTGTGTGTGTGTGTGTGTGTGTGTGTGTGTGTGTGTGTGTGTGTGTGTGTCCGCAGTGTGCATGCTTCCAGGTGTGTGCGTGCCCGTGTTCAGGCGTGTGCATAGTCCCGGGGCTACGGACAGGAAGTCAGGGCAACACGATCCGTCTCCTAGCGCTGTGTATCGAATCACCACCACCGGCGTCGTCCATTATTGACACGGTGGGACGGACGCAGCGACGTGATAGGCCTGCGGGACCACAGGTGGGGCTGGGGGCGGGGTCAACATGCCGGCCATGTGACTCACCGCACACCAACCAGCCAACACAGGAAGTACACCTTGTTATCCACGACCACCCCAGGTTCCTTCAGACCGGCGGGCTCATTCTACACGGCACGCTGCTGAACACATGTTCTGCACACGCTCCAGCAGTGCAGGCGTGTTGGGAAGGTCTAGTGGCCCAGGTGTTCGACTCCCAGCCGAAAGGTTCCAGGTTCGATCCCCAGCGTCCACCTGTAGGAAGTTAGGAAGGAACCCTAGACCCTAGACCCTACATCCTAGATCCTAGAAGAAGACCCCTCACCCCTCCCTGCTCTTGGTGACAACAAATCACTGTAAGTGTTGAGTGAACACCAGGCGTCTGCGTCCAGGTATGCGAGCGGAGAGATCAGGTGTACACTACAGGTATGTCGACTGCTCCGTGCGTCTGTGTGTTGACGAGCGGAGGAGGCGGGAACTATACCTGTGAGAAACGGTTTGGATGAAAGCTGAGCCCATCACTCGGCGACAGAAAACCTCCTGAATATTTCAGCACCGGTGCAAACTATAAAGAGCAGAGTTCACTGCCGCTGTGAGCCCGGCCGCGGTGGGAAGGAGATGCTTCCACAGAAACGTCGAAGCAGCCGCAGCAGAATTACTCTGAAGTTACGGTCAAACATCGTCCGAGAATGAACTCTCACAAGTGTGCACAGAACAGGGGAAAAAATGATTTGCCCCGTCTTTGTTTACTGCCTCGATGGGTTTAGAATGTTTCGACGTGTAGGCTAACACTCGCTTTTCCATGCTTTTTATATTTCATATTCCCAAATGAAAACATCATGTTTTTACAAGGCTACCCATCAATAAGATCTGATCTAACTCCCCGAAGAGATGCCAAGGCTGTCACAACGAGCTATTCATCCCAGGATCAATTAAGTTATCAGTCAGAATCACAATTTTCAAATTCTGAGCCAGTGAAAGGAGGCACTGCATAACTTGGGATCTGAAACTGCTATGGACGCTCTCTCCTCCATGTGCAGGTTTGACTGGATCAGAACAACATCCCAGAGGTTAGCACCTCAAGGATTCTTCCTCAATACTTCAGGTACTTCCGTCCATGCTCTTCACACGGTTCAGGCTGACTGACTCGACTTGTCGTCAACATGTTCTAAAGTAGACGTTGACCATAACAAAAGAGCTGCACCTCAGACCTCATGTTGCACATCTCCCCCGTCCCAGACAGACCTCACTCCAACCTCCTGACAGCAGGAAGTCCTGTCTGTCACCGAGGAGACGAGAACAAGATGTGACGACCTCCCTAACCAGTTTGAACTGGTTCCACGGTATCCTGCGTCCCGGGGCCCGCGGACAGGTTTAGACCCACCTGGCCACCTGACAGCAGAGCATAGATCCACGGAGCGTAGAACTAGACGGTATAGAAAGAGAGAGAGCCCAGCTTGCAGCACTTAAACTGGAAGTCTACACCAATAGAAAGTATTAGTTTATTATTAATAAAACCTGAAATAAATTGGTGCAAAAGTTATATTTCAGCAGATTCTGGAAACTGCGTCTGACTTCATACCCAACATGTCAGGCACATACACACACACACCTAGACATATCTATACAGCGACAAACTGCATGTAGGTATGTAGATATATACGCGCATGTGTGTGTGTGTGTGTCTGCAGCCTCAAATACAACAGACACGCTAAACTCTAACGACACACACACACACACACACACACACACACACACACACACACACACACACACACACACACACACACACACACACACACACACACACACACACACACACACACACACACACACACACACACACACGGTCGTCCTGTCTCCAGTGACGACCGGGGGGACTGTGCATGCTACTCAGTGTTAGCCGCGTGTGTTTGGACAGCTGGTGTGACGGACGGGACACTCAGCGGTGTGGCGGCGCAGCGGGCCAAGTGTTGCTACGCAGCGCTAGCAGCGGTCAGGATTAGAAGCCATTTAAAACGGTTCTGGCCACTGGTCCGATCGTGGCTGACCATCGGGAGTTTTATCCAAAGCGACTTACAAAGAGTACATTTGTTGAAGGAGACAGCAATATATCTCTGTGGTACATAAAGATATATATATAATAATAATTATTATCATATATATTATTATACTATATAATTTAAATGCCACGTGCGGCCTGCAAATATTGTAAAATCTAAAAAGGAACAAAATAACTGAAAACCTGGATCACAGAGAGGAATCAGTGCAAGTGTAACCTGTCATGTATAGTGTGGTGCGGCCCCGTAAGTCCCTGGACATGTCGTGAGCACGGCAGGGCCACAGCTGGGCCCACTGGGGGTCTGGATACAGACTAGACACACTCAACAACCCCCGCCCCCCCCGTACTCATCCATCACACAGCTCGGTGGACGGCTGGCGCTATCTTTAGCACACAAAGCCTCATCATCAGCCAAAGTACTGCATCCATTTTTAAAGAGACACGATTAATCCGCTGCCGCAGAGTCGCAGAGCCAGAGTCACAGAGTCACAGAGTCACCGAGTCACCGCACGCCCCCTGCTCTGCTCAGGCCCACCGGTCCACCAGTCCACCCAGGTCCACCCAGGTCCACCCAGATCCTCCCAGGTCCACCCTGGTCCACCCAGATCCTCCCAGGTCCACCCTGGTCATCCACAGTAAGGGGAAGAAAAATCTGACAAATAATAAGAGATAGGAGTCCAAGATGAGAATACAAATGATTAAAATCTGCTTGTATATAATAAGATACTGAACTGAACACTATAATGGTTTGACCCTAAAGAAGAGATGTTAATTGATTTCTTCACTGGTCTTGCATTGTTTGGTGTCATGGATGCATGGATGTCTGTAAACATGACGACGTCCTTCACCCAGATGTCTTTACTTCTGGAGAAACGGCTTCGATTTGTGTCCGCTTATTAAACGCCTTTGTGCTGTGCCAAAGTTCATATCCCTGCCAAACTATCTGAGGTGTTATGACATTTTATATGACGCATGATAATATTATTAGACTCATGCAGTCAGTCACTCATGCAGCTCGTCTCCATAACTCGTACCACACCCTTCATCGGGAATACAACCGTAGTAACAGGCGGCGTGCTATACGACTTGTTAAAAGCCTTCTTAGGGACTTCTTAGAAGGCTTTTTACAGCAGCGTATTGGAAGGGACTAGATGTATTGATCCTTTATACACTCCCAGTGCTCTAATCAATATATTCCGTGGTATCGACCTGGTAACCTAGGAAACATAACCAGGTTGTTGTTTTGTAACAAGAGGAGGCTACGCGAATCGGACATGCTGGTCTGATGATGGACATCACAGCAATCAGTCAGTTAGTCAGCTAGTCACTTAAACAGTGCAGCGGAAACAGACGTCTCGCTATCCAGAAGTCCCGCCCTCTTTCTCTCTCGCTGCGAAAGCCATGGAACCGTAACTGGAAGTCCCGCCCTCTATCTCGTTGCTAAAGCATGGATCCCTCACCAATAACGCTAATTTGGAGCGTCCCGTTCCTGGCGTTCCGTCGTGAGAGGCTAGCCTAGCCCTAGCCTAGCCCAGTTAGCCCCAGCATATCTGGCTAGCCTAGCCCAGTTAGCCCCAGCATATCTGGCTAGCCTAGCCCGGTTAGCCCCAGCCAATCTGGCCAGCCTAGCCCTAGCCTAGCCCAGTTAGCCCCAGCCTATCTGGCTAGCCTAGCCCTAGCCTAGCCCGGTTAGCTCCAGCCTATCTGACTAGCCTAGCCTTAGTATAGCCCTAGCCTAGCCCGGTTAGCTCCAGCCTATCTGGCTAGCCTAGCCCTAGCCTAGCCTGGTTAGCCAGCCGGCCAGAAGAAGGCGGAGGAGGAGGAATACCAAGGGGCGCTCCAGGAGAACAGTCTCCGGTCTGTTCCTCCGCCGGGCTGCAGCGCCACAAAGGCTGCACACAGACTGCCTACGATGGAAACTACTGCAGAACAACACGATTATTCAGGACTCAAACCGACGCTATGCTCAAGTTGTTGTTGTTGATTAGGTGGAGCGATAACGTAACGATCGCTGCACTAACAGTGAATTAGTGGTTTGCAGACACCGTAACTTACTCTAGATCAAGACGTCTTAATTTAATTCACGGCCGTATTGAAGATGACACGCCGGCCCACATCTGACATCCTGGAGCCGGGAGTCACATATACAGGCAGGCACCACAACAACAACAACAACAACACAACAACAACAACAAGCTCCTGCAGGGACGTGTTAACAATACCCAGTCTCCTCCTCTGGATGTTTACTGGAGTAACGTGAGAGGAGACGGAGAGAGAGATCCACAGACAGGCAGACAGACAGGCCGAGACGATGGAGACACAAACAGTTGGCCAGATCCCCTCCACTCCGTTTACACTGAGGCCGAGTCTCTGTTTATTGGACGAGGCCCTGCAGTCAAACAGACCAGCCGAAACCACAACAAGAACAAGACGACCACAGACAACATCACCACCACAGACACCACCACCACCACAGACCTCCGTAGTCCTGTGGACCAACGAGAAGTTCTCTTGATCGAGAGGGGCCTCCCCCAGGTGTGACGCTAACAAGCCAAAAATCCACCCTATAGTGACATCACAAGCGGGAGTGACAGATGCCAGACGTATGGTGGATAGCACTGGGATCCGTGTGAGCCCTGCTACGCGGGGTCCCAGCTCCGTGCACATGGTTGGGGCTGGCGGCGCACCGTGCCAGGGTCCCGGTGATCCGTTTAGCACCTCAACCGGCGAGACCCGATGTCCGCGAGAGCTACAATTAAGAGCGGAGAGATGCTAGCCAAGCGCTCGGTGGGCGGCGGCGTGCCCTGCTAGACGACCGTTGGCATGGCAAGACGTCAGGGGGACGCTTCTCCAGTGTTTGTTTTCTATCATTATAACGTCCATGGCTCTGTGCCCGACTCCTCCACACTGCACATGTTAATTAGCTGTGGGGTGTCAGTGGCTTATGCTAACATGCCAACATGTTCATCACGTAACAGTATGTGGCCACTAAGGTTGTGCTTATAGATCATACTGCCAAGAATTATACCAGGGCTGGGCACAGTAGGCCTATATGGATATTATAATATAATCGATATTGTCATATGAGACTATTGTTATATATATATATATATTGTCTTGTCTTGTCTTACTGGGCATAAATTGCCCAGCCCTCACCGAGTACTAGCAGCATACGGGGACAGTTCCAGGCCATACTAGCTAGCGAGCTTTTAAAAATAACATCTGCCCAGATGACTAGTGGCAGGGTTGGCGAGCCTTCAGTCACAGGAGATGGTCTCTCTGAAAGAGATTCAGCTCCCCAGGAGCAGGGCCGTGTCCCTGGGGGGGCTGGGGGGGGCACGGAGGCCACACCCACTGAATCTGGCATCAAAATAAAAATAAAATAAGTTAACTTTCGTGAACATTCTCCGCATCGCTTTACAGCAGCCACCGGGTGTCATCTGGTAATTCATGTGGAAATGATATTCATCACTGATCAGGAGGACATCGCTGATCAGGTCTCATCGGTTGGAGCAGGGTTTGGTTCTGGGTCCAGGGTTTGGTTCTGTGTCCAGGGTTTGGTTCTGGGTCCAGTGTTTGGTTCTGGGTCTGGGCTACGGTCCCCAGTAGAGACTGAGGCCCAGCCAGCTCCTACGGTTGTCTCGGTCTCAGAAGTGACAGAGGACTGACGTATTAATACTCGGGGCCCTGCCCTTGGGCCAGGCATTAAACCTGCATTACCTGCTGGTCTTCTGCAGCCGCCGGCTACAAAGATGCTAAGATATAAAGACGTCGTAAAGATGCCGTTACAGCTGTTTTTGACCGTGGGCCATATCATTGCACAGATTGTTCAGTGACAAAAACCCCTGAATATTACTACTACTACTAACGCCAATAAACCTACTGGAGAGACTCTGGCTCCTCCCTCTCATCACTCTGACAACAGCGGCACCGCACCACCTTTCACAATAACAGCTCCTTTGTTCCACGGCGTCACATTTCACAATAAGAGCTTCTTTGTTTTCTGCATTTTCCTGGATGCCCCCCAACCTCCCCCCCTGCCCCCCCCCAGGTGTCAAGAACTGGGGCAGGAGGTAGGATAGTCTAGTGGAGAGGGTGTTTCACTTCCAGGCTGGAAGGCAACGGGGGTTCAAGGCCCAAGTCTACCTGCAGTCAACCTGCCGACATGCTAGGTCAATATGCTTGACCTCTCACTGTCAGCTAGTGAGTGAGATAGCGGCCCTGCGTGGGTCCTGCCGTGCACACAACACACCTGCTGCTGCTGGCTAGCTAGCATCCCATCTGCGTGACCACAGACACTCAAGATAATAAAACGATGCGTTACTTTTGCCAAGAATACACGTGGAAATACACTCATCGCTGACCGCCGACACACACACACACACACACACACACACACAGCACAACACACGAGGGAATACGTAGACCACATCTGCTGGTAAATATAGGCTGAGCGTGTCAGAGAGAACATACTTGTTCTCGTGCATGTGTGTGAGGCTGTAGTGGTTAGTGTGCACAGCTAGTAACGTGTGCATGTGTGTGTGTGCATGTATGTTGTACACGAGTGTGTGTGTGTCTTTGTAATTCCTGAGTTGTGACTGCCTCTGGTCGGTATTTGTTTGGCATTCCTCTGGGCTGACCACACCGATACCAGCGGGAGGGCGGGGCTTAACGTCACCACCACGGGAACGCCTCCCTGTCAGACGCCAGCTGACCTCCCAGCGCCTCAACTTCCTGTGGAATTCTGAGCAGACGAGATGCCCACCAGTCACCAACCACCATGCTAAGCTAATCTTGAATCCCCCAACAACCCATGTAAGCTAACCTAGCATCCCAACCACCTGGCTAAGCAAACATAGGAGCCCACAACCACTATGCTAAGCTAGCCTAGCATAGCTATGCTATACTATACTATGCCAGCATGTTGCATCCACTGAAAATCAACTAACCCAGTATCTTCAAACACCCAACAATGCCAGCATAGCATCCCCAACCAAACTAACCTAGCATCTGTGAGATAGAATGAGTTAACGTCACTCAGCACAATCCTAACCTGGGCTAAGTAGCTTGTGATAGCAATGACCAGGGTTAGCATGCACCCTGTAGCCAGACAGACCTGCACGACTGCTGTGTTTATGCTGATTAAAAGTCACTCGTTGTCCTTGTAGAATCAGACGCTGCCTTACAGGGACAAAGCGAGCTGTAAACTCCTCTCAGAGAGAGACGGCCTTTTGTTTTCCGCATCGTTAGCAAGACACAAAAACTCCCAGAGTTCCCTGTCACTGCCACTTACACTGCATACCAGAAGGCACTGGGTGAGTCATCTCGTACTGCATACAGACGGCACTGGGTCATTTCTCTATACTGCATACAGAGGCACTGGGTCAGTCTCTAATGAAGTGCATACAGAGGCACTGGTCAGTCTCTAACGCATACAGAGGCCACTGGGTCCAGTCTCATACTGCAATACAAGAAGGCACTGGTAGTCTCTATACTGCATAGAGGCACTGGGTCAGCCGGATGGTTTCAGCTGGAAATTCATCTCCGGTGCCCCACTCTGTCAGATTAATGCTGTGTCTTAAAATATGCCCACGACCACAACCAGACATTACCGACGTGAGTGCAATATAGGCCGATATAGCCATGTTAGCCAACATCGACTACATTGTCTTATTAATATTCTATGCGCAAGGTCCTGGCCGGCCTCGTTTATGTTTAATCTGTGAGGTAATAGGTGGGATAAACTCCCACGGAAGATGTGTGTGATGCAGAAAGTGGACGGTGATTCCAGATCATTCATGCAAACAGTGTTCATGTATTGTGTTTGTGTACAAATAGTTCTGCAAGATGCTGACAGTGAAAGATAAGATCTCTGAGGTGTCAACTTTCCTACTGACTCCCAGACTCCCGTTTGCATCCCAGAATAATAATAATAATAATTAATAACAATAATATCACATGTTTACACCTCATCCGCTGACTGGAGACCCGGGCACGGCTTGCAGGACCCTTTGCTGGACCCCCGTCCCACCTCCAGGGCCCCAGGTCTGGCCAAGAAGCAGCAGCACAACACTGCCCAAAGTTACAAACAACCTCCTCCACCTGGACCACCACCTCCTCCTCCTCCACCCTCCTGGACGACCACCACCTCCTCCTCCACCCTCCTGGACCACCACCTCCTCCTCCTGGACCACCACCTCTTCCTCCTCCTCCTCCACCCTCCTGGACCACCACCTCCTCCTCCTCCTCCTCCTCCTCCACCCTCGATCACAGGTGGAACAAAGAGCCAGCCTTTGTGTACTGATGCAGAAGGAGCAGCCAGTACTTTATACCCTGTACAGCTCAGACACCCCAAGTCCACCCCCACCCAGTCCCAGTCCACCCCCACCACCCACCACCACCACCCAGTCCCCAGTCCACCCCCACCCAGTCCCAGTCCACCCAGCAGCACCACCACGTCCCAGTCCCCAGTGAGACCCCCGGACCCACTTGTGCAGCCCGCTAGCAGGCTAACAGGCTAGCAGGAGGCTAACAGGCTAACGTGTGTCCACAGTAACTTCCAGGAGCGTCCAGCAGTCCGTATAATAATATAATATAATATAATATAATAATACGTGATGTCAGCAGTATAAAGCACCGCGGTAGGAATAATAAAGCCTCTCATAAAGATCATAAAGACTCCATTTTGGACTTAAAACGACAGTTTTACCTCCTGGCGACGAGGAGGAGTTGGACTTTTTAGAGTTTATTGTAGTTTATTATAATTATAATAAACTATTCTTCACCAACACGGAGACGGAGGGAGAAACAACTCAACTCTTTACCCACCGAGCCGCGGAAATAAGTCAACAACAACAACAACAATAATAACAATAATAACAACAACAACAAGTTTGCGCCATATTGCGGCTTCAGCCCCTGAGGTCCCTCTGAGGTCCCCTGGGGTACCCCTGATGTCCCACTGATGTCCCCTGGAGTCCCCCTGGAGGTCCTCCTGGAGGTCCCCCGGAGGACCTCCATGGGGACCTGTTCGGGCCGGGTAGGGTCTCACCTTGGCGGTCGCCTTCTTGTACCTCATGACGGCCTGCTGGACCAGGGAGCGGACCGTCATGTTCCCGCCGCCGCACGGCACCACCACCCGGGTCCGCCCGAAGCATACCGTCACCTTCATGGCCCCGGAGCTCCGGCGGTGGTGGAGGCTCGGTGGTGGAAGTAGTAGTCCGGGTCCGGGTGTCCGGTGTCCCCCTCGCCCGGGTCGGAGGAGATCAGCAGCAGCAGGAGGAACCGAGGAGGAGTCCGCGTAATCCCGAGCAGTAGAACCTCCGAGGAATCGTCCTCCGCGGAATCGTCCTCCGCCGCCGCCGCTAGAGGCCGACGAGGTCTTGCTGGTCCTGGTCCTGGTGTGTGGTCCTGGTGGTGGTGGTCTTGGTGGTCCCGGTCCCCACCGCAACGACATGTCTACTGTGTGTGTGTTTCTAGACCACCTGTTTAAGTCTCCTCTCTCCTCTTCCTCCTCTCTCCTCCATCTCACTCTCTCAGCCTGACCAGGGGGCCCCAGTAGGGGCGCACTGGGGCGGCTGGAGGACCCGGCTGGGGCTCCCCGCTGTGGCCGCCGTGGTAGTGGCCTGGCTGCTCCTCCTCCTCCTCCTTCCTCCTCTCTCCTCCCTCTCCACACCTCCATGGAGCAGGTACTGGTCGGCGATGAGGGCTGAAATTTTGATTTTAACATTGATTGAGGTGTTGTAGTCTAAACGGCTCTGCATCAATCAGCGATCAATCATGCACTCAGCTCTCAACTGGTGTGTGTGTGTAGTGTGTGTTTCCCTGGTAAAGAGACAGCAGAGTGTGGGCGTGGGAGGTCGGGTCCAGTACCTGTGGGAGCGGCAGGGCTCGGGTGGTGGGTCCCCATTTTCAAAAAAGGGGGGACCAGTATCGGGGGTATCTCACTGCTCAGCCTCCCCGGGAAAGTTTATTAGATAAGATAAGATAAGATAAGATAAGATAGAACTTTATTAATCCCAAAGGAAATTCTTGTGCCAGGTTGCATAGCGTAGCATAGTATTCTCGGCACAAAGTCAAAGACGTTCTCAGTGGGTGTTGGACTCCGCCAAGGTTGTTAAAGGTTGTTCAAATTATTAAAACAATGAAAACAAATAAAGGCTTGAAATATTTCACTTTGTGTATTATGAATCTGTATTAGTTTCACTTTTTTAATTGAATTCCTGAAATAAATTAACTTTTCCACGATATTCCAATTTATTGAGATGCACCTGTATTTTGAACAAGGTTATAATCTTGACACACAGATTAACATTATATTTTGGACAAACAGAGACTCCTTGTGGTCATATATAATAATAAGGACAGATAATGGTTGGAGCAATTATGCCAATTAAAATGTCATAGTCCTACAAGATATAAACATAGTCCTACAATACTGTATGAAACAAAGCTGTTTCATGGTTTGTATTGGCAGCTTGTGGCAGCGTGTGGACACCCATCTGTCCAGGCTAACTTAGCGCTAAATAGCTAGTTGTCCTTGGTCCAGGGGCCCCCACTTGGCTGAGGACCCCCCGTGGTTCTCCATCTGGTGGTGCTGGGTTTTTCCAGCGACCATACAAAAAAGTGCCAGACGTTTAGACACACGTAGGCTACTCAAATAAACAACTTTATAACTTAATTTTATCATTCACATTCTCTTTACATATTGGAACCATCCTCGAGGACCCCCACTGCATTCCATATTGGTACATAATAGATTAACATGATATAATATGTGCATATACATAGCAGTATTAGTAGTATAAACGAAGCAAGAACGCATTAATTGCAAAACACTTTTGTTCATTTTAATTTATATATTTTCAACATTAATTGATTAATTTATAAACTTTTTGAAATAGTATTTAACAAAAAATACCACTAGTATATATATTTTCAATATTTGTATACAAATCTCACGGACCTTTACTACCCACCATGAATCACTGCTACTGTACATCTGGCGACCAATTGTGAACATTATTGATAATATTAGTGGGAATATTTGTCTAAAATTAATATTTGAATGTACATGTAAATAAACAAACCCTCACTGGGCTAAAACTGGTATGATATGACCTAATATGATCATTAGGCTTATAGGATGTGAGTACAAGTATATGATCCTATCATATGATCATGAAAAACAGAAGATTGCCAAATTCAGATCAGTGAGAATTTATAAATATTTGTGCATTTGAAGCCTTATCTTACATTTACCTGTTGTGCCCTTGATCCCTTTTTGATTTGAAATCTCATTGTAAGTGTCATTGTGTTCATTCATTTACTATCTTCGGAGATGGTGTTCATGTTACCCTGAGTGTGTGAAGACATGTCTGCTTTATCAGTTCAGGTCTGCATCCCTGCTGACAGTAAGGTATGCAGACCTGGCAGGCTCCATAGGCAGGTATTGTATTGTACCGAACATGCTATGTAACTTACTGGAAGAAGGCTTCATACTGTAATTACCCTACAATTAAACAAAGACTGGTTTCCACTGAGCTCCTCCGATGACCAAGGTTTATTATGAAGCTGTAGTTGTTCTCAGTTAGCAGATGCTCGTGCTTGACATGTTAGTGCTCTCTCTCTCAGGTGAAACTGAGAGGGGAGTGACAAGTTCATCACACAAATCCTGTGAAAGAGTGAAAGTGAAATGAAATATCCCTCCATTTTGGATGAATTGGATGTTTCGACGTTTATGGTAAACACATACAGTATATAGCACAGAGTGAATTGAAAACAAAATAAGACATAACAGGCTAATCGTACGAATGCTTTAAACTCCAAGATAATGCAGATAATCCAAGATAATGCATTTTACAGGAATACAAAATATAATGTGAGACAATATAATGTGTTATAAGACATAATAACATAACACAAGTAACATAACACATCCTAATAAAAATCCATACAACCAAACATTTGTCTCACAGTTGAACCATGAGACTCATTCAGTGATTGACCTAAATCTGCACCGTGTATTTGATCATCTCACTGTCTGACTAAAATGTATTCACATGTATTCATATGCAGTCCCATGCATATTCATATGCATCGTGTATTAACCTATAATATCTGTACAGGATAGCAGAACTCTGCAGTGTTAACCTATACCTGTAGTCTACAGGTATAGAGGTATAGAGGGTAGCAGAACTCTGCAGTGTTAACATATAATACCTGTAGAGGGTAGCAGAACTCTGCAGTGTTAACATATAATACCTGTAGAGGGTAGCAGAACTCTACAGTGTTCACATATAATACCTGTAGAGGGTAGCAGAACTCTACAGTGTTAACATATAATACCTGTAGAGGGTAGCAGAACTCTACAGTGTTAACCTATAATACCTGTAGAGGGTAGCAGAACTCTGCAGTGTTAACCTATAATACCTGTAGAGGGTAGCAGAACTCTGCAGTGTTAACATATAATACCTGTAGAGGGTAGCAGAACTCTACAGTGTTCACATATAATACCTGTAGAGGGTAGCAGAACTCTGCAGTGTTAACCTATAATACCTGTAGAGGGTAGCAGAACTCTACAGTGTTAACATATAATACCTGTAGAGGGTAGCAGAACTCTACAGTGTTAACCTATAATACCTGTAGAGGGTAGCAGAACTCTACAGTGTTCACATATAATACCTGTAGAGGGTAGCAGAACTCTACAGTGTTCACATATAATACCTGTAGAGGGTAGCAGAACTCTACAGTGTTAACCTATAATACCTGTAGAGGGTAGCAGAACTCTACAGTGTTAACCTATAATACCTGTAGAGGGTAGCAGAACTCTACAGTGTTAACCTATAATACCTGTAGAGGGTAGCAGAACTCTACAGTGTTAACCTATAATACCTGTAGAGGGTAGCAGAACTCTACAGTGTTAACCTATAATACCTGTAGAGGGTAGCAGAACTCTGCAGTGCCTCCAGTTTGAGGATTCAGCCAGAGGAACGCATAGAGCGGCTGTGTGAAGGTGGTCTGGACTTTGTGGAGAAGAGTCATTTTGTTAGAGACTTTGTAGAAACATAAAATACCAGCCCTGTAATCCAGGTACACTCCTACCCTGGAGGGGACGCTGCCTGGTATTTTCGTGGTGATTTTGTTATGTTTAAATTCTGTACCATCTGTCTTCATACTCAAATTCCAAGAATTTTCATCCGTTCCGAACCCCAGGTGAGACCACGCGTAGTCCTTGTATCCTATAGCGATGGAGACATCATCCGCTTTACACGTCAACTCCCAGTATTGGCGTCCAGTCAGTCTCTCTTTACTCAGGTACTTCCCTGCTGCCCAGTCTGGCTGACACGTGCCTCTCTTGCTACATCTATATTTTTCTTTGTGAGCAGCACCTGTTACTGTTCTGTTATCCTCAGACAGAGACAGGGATTTAGTTTTTGTGTTTGCGCTGATCGTAATGTCACATGCATATTGTAAGAAATCCTCTCTGGTCTTAGACTCAGGCTGTTGTTCTGGAAGTAACACATCCACCTGAGCCACTGATCGTGAAATGTGAGAGATCTCATCTTTTAGAAATACCTCAAGTGCATTAGTCATCTTTGTGAGAGCGACAGTCACGTTTTCTAAGTACTGCACTGGATGGATATCTCTGGTGGGCAAACCTGTGTGTTCCCCGAGTTGCAAGTTCCAAGGATATTTCTGTAGAAAGGTGATGTGGCTCTGTGTCTGGGAGAGATGCTGCAGATCAACTAGATTCCTCTTCATGTCAACAATCTCCTGCTCAAGTTTCTTCCGCAAGTCTTGGACCCGGCAAACTTCAGTTTTCTCCTTGGCTCTGATCTTTTCATTTACCTTGGACCTCCATCTCTCAAGGGAACGCATCAACTCAACAGAGATCTTCTGAGTGTGTTTCACTGCTTCATCGGCAGACTGATTAATTGAGTCCATCTCCTGTTGAAGAACTTTAACATCTTCCTCTAGCTTCTGGATTCTCTCCTGCAAGGCTTTCTGGCTATCTTTCTGCCTTTTATTCCTCTCTGCTTCGACTGAGACTGTGTGGTGGCCTCAGTGTTCATCAATGGAACACAAATAGCAGATAGTCTGTCGATCTTGAGAACAGAAAATCTTTATGACCTCATCATGACGGGTGCAGATGTTGTCCTGAAGGTCTGCTGTTGGTTCCACCAGCCTGTGTCTCCTTAATCCAGCAATGTCATAGTGATTCTGGAGGTGATCTTCACAGAAGGAAGCCAGACAACCCAGACAGGACTTGATGGCCTTCTTCTTCCTCCTAGTGCAGAAATCACAGCCCACGTCTTCAAGTCTAGCATAGCAGTGGGCAGGGGTAGTGTCCTGTAGTTGTATCCTCTTGAGATCCTCCATGAGATCTGCTAGAACTGTGTTTTTGACCATTGCTGGTCTTGGTGTGAAGGTTTGTCTACACTGTGGACAGCTGTAGACTCCTCTAATATCCTCTGTGTTCCAGTGATGTGTATACTGGGATAAACTCCCACGGAAGATGTGTGTGATGCAGAAAGTGGACGGTGATTCCAGATCATTCATGCAAACAGTGTTCATGTATTGTGTTTGTGTACAAATAGTTCTGCAAGATGCTGACAGTGAAAGATAAGATCTCTGAGGTGTCAACTTTCCTACTGACTCCCAGACTCCCGTTTGCATCCCAGAATAATAATAATAATAATAATAATAATAATATCACATGTTTACACCTCATCCGCTGACTGGAGACCCGGGCACGGCTTGCAGGACCCTTTGCTGGACCCCCGTCCCACCTCCAGGGTCCCCGTCCCACCTCCAGGGCCCCAGGTCTGGCCAAGAAGCAGCAGCACAACACTGCCCAAAGTTACAAACAACCTCCTCCACCTGGACCACCACCTCCTCCTCCTCCACCCTCCTGGACGACCACCACCTCCTCCTCCACCCTCCTGGACCACCACCTCCTCCTCCTGGACCACCACCTCTTCCTCCTCCTCCTCCACCCTCCTGGACCACCACCTCCTCCTCCTCCTCCTCCACCCTCGGATCACAGGTGGAACAAAGAGCCAGCCTTTGTGTACTGATGCAGAAGGAGCAGCCAGTACTTTATACCCTGTACAGCTCAGACACCCCAAGTCCACCCCCACCCAGTCCCAGTCCACCCCCACCACCCAGTCCCCAGTCCACCCCCACCCAGTCCCAGTCCACCCAGCAGCACCACCACGTCCCAGTCCCCAGTGAGACCCCCGGACCCACTTGTGCAGCCCGCTAGCAGGCTAACAGGCTAGCAGGAGGCTAACAGGCTAACGTGTGTCCACAGTAACTTCCAGGAGCGTCCAGCAGTCCGAACAGGGAGAGCATAGAAGACAGAGGCATGAACGTGATGGATCGTCAAGCTAAGTAACACTGTGTCGGTCTAGAGAGCGATCACCCACAACGCAGATCCCGACATAGTTTTACGATTTGCAAGGTTATAGGGATCCGGAACATACACTCAAATACACATCCATCCAATCCAACTCTACATGAACAGTCCACGCAGCCGTTCGTAATACGGACCGCATCTCAGCGGCGGCGGAGGGACTCGATGTGACCCTCGGTAGATTCTTATCTAGCTCGAGAGCTCTACTCGCCGTGGAACATACTAGCATTTCGTTAACGCATCTCTGCCGATTGTCTGAGATACTCTTCCATCCGACCCGGGCGCGCCAGAGTGGTGTGTAGACCCATCCTCCGCGACGGGACAGCGTCTCGGAACACCCTCTTTTTCAGATTCCTATCTGGTGACTTATATATACATATCTTATAATAAAACCATATTCGAATGTGCGCACCATACCACACCAGCGCGGCAGCAGCGGGACGTGCGACAGGGAGGACCAACATGAAAAACTCATGACACTCTTGTATCCTCCACCGCTAAGCGGCGAAACCACTGAAGGTGGTCTCGGATACGCCGCGAGCTGACTGGCTGGAGCGTGACAGAATAAATCATAAGCAACAAACCACAGATTTTCGCGCGTCCACTATTCTCTTCGTCTTCCCAGAGCACCCCTCCGTGCATTGAGAGGTCTACCGGAGAGGTCGCCCACCTGGACACGAAGTCTCGCGCATGAGACGCGTCCCTACCCTGCGCGCTACCCCTGAATCGGTCCCTCTGAGGTCCCCTGGGGTACCCCTGATGTCCCACTGATGTCCCCTGGAGTCCCCCTGGAGGTCCTCCTGGAGGTCCCCCGGAGGACCTCCATGGGGACCTGTTCGGGCCGGGTAGGGTCTCACCTTGGCGGTCGCCTTCTTGTACCTCATGACGGCCTGCTGGACCAGGGAGCGGACCGTCATGTTCCCGCCGCCGCACGGCACCACCACCCGGGTCCGCCCGAAGCATACCGTCACCTTCATGGCCCCGGAGCTCCGGCGGTGGTGGAGGCTCGGTGGTGGAAGTAGTAGTCCGGGTCCGGGTGTCCGGTGTCCCCCTCGCCCGGGTCGGAGGAGATCAGCAGCAGCAGGAGGAACCGAGGAGGAGTCCGCGTAATCCCGAGCAGTAGAACCTCCGAGGAATCGTCCTCCGCCGCCGCCGCTAGAGGCCGACGAGGTCTTGCTGGTCCTGGTCCTGGTGGTGGTGGTGGTCCTGGTGGTGGTGGTGGTCTTGGTGGTCCCGGTCCCCACCGCACGACATGTCTACTGTGTGTGTGTTTCTAGACCACCTGTTTAGTCTCTCTCTCTCTCTCTCTCTCTCTCTCTCTCTCTCTCTCTCTCAGCCTGACCAGGGGGCCCCAGTAGGGGGCGCACTGGGGCGGCTGGAGGACCCGGCTGGGGCTCCCCGCTGTGGCCGCCGGTGGTAGTGCCTGGCTGCTCCCTCCTCCTCCTTCCTCCTCCCTCCTCCACACCTCCATGGAGCAGGTACTGGTCGGCGATGAGGGCTGAAATTTGATTTTAACATTGATTGAGGTGTTGTAGTCTAAACGGCTCTGCATCAATCAGCGATCAATCATGCACTCAGCTCTCAACTGTGTGTGTGTGTGTGTGTGTGTTTCCCTGAGTAAAGAGACAGCAGAGTGTGGCGTGGAGGTCGGGGTCAGTACCTGTGGAGCGGCAGGCCGGGGTGGTGGTCCCCCATTTTCAAAAAAGGGGGACCGGAGGGTGTGCTCCAGTTATCGGGGTATCTCACTGCTCAGCCTCCCCGGGAAAGTTTATTATAATTAGAATTATTATTATTATTAAGATAAGATAAGATAGAACTTTATTAATCCCAAAGGAAATTCTTGTGCCAGGTTGCATAGCGTAGCATAGTATTCTCGGCACAAAGTCAAAGACGTTCTCAGTGGGTGTTGGACTCCGCCAAGGTTGTTAAAGGTTGTTCAAATTATTAAAACAATGAAAACAAATAAAGGCTTGAAATATTTCACTTTGTGTATTATGAATCTGTATTAGTTTCACTTTTTTAATTGAATTCCTGAAATAAATTAACTTTTCCACGATATTCCAATTTATTGAGATGCACCTGTATTTTGAACAAGGTTATAATCTTGACACACAGATTAACATTATATTTTGGACAAACAGAGACTCCTTGTGGTCATATATAATAATAAGGACAGATAATGGTTGGAGCAATTATGCCAATTAAAATGTCATAGTCCTACAAGATATAAACATAGTCCTACAATACTGTATGAAACAAAGCTGTTTCATGGTTTGTATTGGCAGCTTGTGGCAGCGTGTGGACACCCATCTGTCCAGGCTAACTTAGCGCTAAATAGCTAGTTGTCCTTGGTCCAGGGGCCCCCACTTGGCTGAGGACCCCCCGTGGTTCTCCATCTGGTGGTGCTGGGTTTTTCCAGCGACCATACAAAAAAGTGCCAGACGTTTAGACACACGTAGGCTACTCAAATAAACAACTTTATAACTTAATTTTATCATTCACATTCTCTTTACATATTGGAACCATCCTCGAGGACCCCCACTGCATTCCATATTGGTACATAATAGATTAACATGATATAATATGTGCATATACATAGCAGTATTAGTAGTATAAACGAAGCAAGAACGCATTAATTGCAAAACACTTTTGTTCATTTTAATTTATATATTTTCAACATTAATTGATTAATTTATAAACTTTTTGAAATAGTATTTAACAAAAAATACCACTAGTATATATATTTTCAATATTTGTATACAAATCTCACGGACCTTTACTACCCACCATGAATCACTGCTACTGTACATCTGGCGACCAATTGTGAACATTATTGATAATATTAGTGGGAATATTTGTCTAAAATTAATATTTGAATGTACATGTAAATAAACAAACCCTCACTGGGCTAAAACTGGTATGATATGACCTAATATGATCATTAGGCTTATAGGATGTGAGTACAAGTATATGATCCTATCATATGATCATGAAAAACAGAAGATTGCCAAATTCAGATCAGTGAGAATTTATAAATATTTGTGCATTTGAAGCCTTATCTTACGTTTACCTGTTGTGCCCTTGATCCCTTTTTGATTTGAAATCTCATTGTAAGTGTCATTGTGTTCATTCATTTACTATCTCTCTCACTCTCTTCTCTCTCTTTTCCCTCTTCTCTCTCTCTCTTCTCTTTTCTCTTTTCTCTTTACTGTTTCTTTTTTTTCCCTGTTTCTCTTGTTCATTGTGTTCATTCATTTACTATCTTCGGAGATGGTGTTCATGTTACCCTGAGTGTGTGAAGACATGTCTGCTTTATCAGTTCAGGTCTGCATCCCTGCTGACAGTAAGGTATGCAGACCTGGCAGGCTCCATAGGCAGGTATTGTATTGTACCGAACATGCTATGTAACTTACTGGAAGAAGGCTTCATACTGTAATTACCCTACAATTAAACAAAGACTGGTTTCCACTGAGCTCCTCCGATGACCAAGGTTTATTATGAAGCTGTAGTTGTTCTCAGTTAGCAGATGCTCGTGCTTGACATGTTAGTGCTCTCTCTCTCAGGTGAAACTGAGAGAGGGAGTGATCAGTCTATCACACAAATCTGTGAAAGAGTGAAAAGTGAAATTAAATATCCCTCCATTTTTGGATGAATTGGATGTTTCGACGTTTATGGTAAACACCATACAGTATTATAGCACAGAGTGAATTGAAAAACAAAATAAGACATAACAGGCTAATCGTACGAATGCTTTAAACTCCAAGATAATGCAGATAATCCAAGATAATGCATTTTACAGGAATACAAAATATAAATGCGAACAATATAATGTGTTATAAGACATAATAACATAACACAAGTAACATAACACATCCTAATAAAAATCCATACAACCAACATTTGTCTCACAGTTGAACCATGAGACTCATTCAGTGATTGACCTAAATCTGCACCGTGTATCTTGATCATCTCACTGTCTGACTAAAATGATATCACATGTATTCATATGCAGTCCCATGCATATTCATATGCATCGTGTATAAACCTATAATATCTGTACAGGATAGCAGAACTCTGCAGTGTTAACTTATACCTGTAGTCTACAGGTATAGAGGTATAGAGGGTAGCAGAACTCTGCAGTGTTAACATATAATACCTGTAGAGGGTAGCAGAACTCTGCAGTGTTCACATATAATACCTGTAGAGGGTAGCAGAACTCTACAGTGTTCACATATAATACCTGTAGAGGGTAGCAGAACTCTACAGTGTTCACATATAATACCTGTAGAGGGTAGCAGAACTCTAGTGTTAACCTATAATACCTGTAGAGGGTAGCAGAACTCTACAGTGTTAACCTATAATACCTGTAGAGGGTAGCAGAACTCTGCAGTGTTAACATATAATACCTGTAGAGGGTAGCAGAACTCTGCAGTGTTAACATATAATACCTGTAGAGGGTAGCAGAACTCTGCAGTGTTAACCTATAATACCTGTAGGGCTAGCAGAACTCTACAGTGTTAACCTATAATACCATGTAGAGGTAGCCAGAACTCTACAGTGTTCAACATATAATACCTGTAGAGGGTAGCAGAACTCTACAGTGTTCACATATATATACCTCGTAGAGGGTGCAGAACTCTACAGGTGTTAAACCTATACCTGGTAGAGGGTAGCAGAACTCCATACAGTGTTACCGTATAATACCTGTAGAGGGGTAGCAGAGCTCTACAGTGTTAACAATTAATACCTGTAGAGGGGTAGCAGAACTCTACAGTGTTAACTATAATACCTGTAGAGGGTAGCAAACTCTTACAGTGTTAACCTATACTGTAGAGGGTAGCAGAACTCTGCAGTGCCTCCAGTTTGAGGATTCAGCCAGAGGAACGCATAGAGCGGGCTGTGTGAAGGTGGTCTGGACTTTGTGGAGAAGAGTCATTTGGTTAGAGACTTTGTAGACAACATAAAATACCAGCCCTGTAATCCAGGTACACTCCTACCCTGGAGGGGACGCTGCCTGGTATTTTCGGTGTGATATTTGTTATGTTTAAATTCTGTACCATCTGTCTTCATACTCAAATTCAAGAATTTTCATCCGGTTCCGAACCCCAGGTAGACCACGCGTATCTTGTATCCTATAAGCGATGGAGACATCATCCGCTTTACATCGTCAACTCCCAGTATTGGGGCGTCCATCAGTCTCTTTACTCAGGGTACTTCCCTGTGCCCAGTCTGGGCTGACACGTGCCTCTCTTGCTACATCTATATTTTTCTTTGTGAGCAGCACCTGTTACTGTTCTGTTATCCTCAGACAGAGACAGGGATTTAGTTTTTGTGTTTGCGCTGATCGTAATGTCACATGCATATTGTAAGAAATCCTCTCTGGTCTTAGACTCAGGCTGTTGTTCTGGAAGTAACACATCCACCTGAGCCACTGATCGTGAAATGTGAGAGATCTCATCTTTTAGAAATACCTCAAGTGCATTAGTCATCTTTGTGAGAGCGACAGTCACGTTTTTCTAAGTACTGCATCTGGATGGATATCTCTGGTGGGCAAACCTGTGTGTTCCCCGAGTTGCAAGTTCCAAGGATATTTCTGTAGAAAGGTGATGTGGCTCTGTGTCTGGGAGAGATGCTGCAGATCAACTAGATTCCTCTTCATGTCAACAATCTCCTGCTCAAGTTTCTTCCGCAAGTCTTGGACCCGGCAAACTTCAGTTTTCTCCTTGGCTCTGATCTTTTCATTTACCTTGGACCTCCATCTCTCAAGGGAACGCATCAACTCAACAGAGATCTTCTGAGTGTGTTTCACTGCTTCATCGGCAGACTGATTAATTGAGTCCATCTCCTGTTGAAGAACTTTAACATTTTCCTCTAGCTTCTGGATTCTCTCCTGCAAGGCTTTCTGGTGTCCACTAAGATCTTTCTGCCTTTTATTCCTCTCTGCTTCGACTGAGACTGTGTGGAGGCCTCAGTGTTCATCAATGGAACACAAATAGCAGATAGTCTGTCGATCTTGAGAACAGAAAATCTTTATGACCTCATCATGACGGGTGCAGATGTTGTCCTGAAGGTCTGCTGTTGGTTCCACCAGCCTGTGTCTCCTTAATCCAGCAATGTCATAGTGATTCTGGAGGTGATCTTCACAGAAGGAAGCCAGACAACCCAGACAGGACTTGATGGCCTTCTTCTTCCTCCTAGTGCAGAAATCACAGCCCACGTCTTCAAGTCTAGCATAGCAGTGGGCAGGGGTAGTGTCCTGTAGTTGTATCCTCTTGAGATCCTCCATGAGATCTGCTAGAACTGTGTTTTTGACCATTGCTGGTCTTGGTGTGAAGGTTTGTCTACACTGTGGACAGCTGTAGACTCCTCTAATATCCTCTGTGTTCCAGTGATGTGTACAGTACAGTAGCTGCCCAAACAGTAGCTGTGTCCACACGGTAGAGTCACTGGATCTTGTAGTAGCTCCAGACAGATGGAACAACAGTATTTGACCCGGGCCAGAGGAGAGTTTTGCTGCGCCATTTGCCTTTCAGCAGCAGCTAATGTCTGACTGTGATCTTTGGGCTGAGTGCTATGCTTGTAATTAGGGATGCACCGATACCACTTTTTTTCAGACCGAGTACAAGTACAAGTACTTACATTTGGGTACTTGCCGATACTGAATACCGACACGAGTACTTAATAAAACCATTAAGCCTACAGTTCTAATGACTTTGAAAACATGTTATTTTTTGTCTGTGAGGGGGGGGGGGGTGCTCCGTTAATTTGCGGTTCTGATGGGGGGGGGTGCTCCGTTAATTCGCAGTTCTGATAGGGGGGTGCTCCGTTAATTTGCAGTTCTGATTGGGGGGGGGGGGGGGGGGGGGGGGTGCTCCGTTAATTTGCGGTTCTGATGGGGGGGGGCGGGGGTGCTCCGTTAATTGGTGGGGACATGTCCCCAGCCGTCCCCACTAAATTCTCCGCCCATCCCTCGGGTACATGCGCAGTTGCTATTAAACATCATAACGCCAACTCGGTTGCATCTCTTTATTTCAATATTTCCTTGGCTAAGAATAATTACAAGGTTAACGTTGCGTTGGCCTAAGTGGTATCGGTGCCGGTTGTATCCGAGTACAAGTGACGATTGCATGAGCACAGTATCGGACAGATACTGAGATACTGGTATCCGGTATCGGTGCATCCCGTGAAAATGGTAAATACACAAACCATAGTCAGAGGCAGTTAGGGTAGCAATTACACTCATCATTCGTAATTATCGCAGCAATAGAACTAATCTCTATTTAATGCAGCATAGAAGCTAATCATCGTAAGTCAGCAACGTTTAAGTCAAACTCACTGTATCATCTAGGTCCTACGCTCACCGGTTCTGTGTGCTGTGGCCCGGGCGCCGCCGCCCGCGCCCGCGTTAGCAGTGTTTATCTAACTCATGTAATTGTAGCCGTAGAACTAATCATGTAATAGCAGCGTAACTAACTCATGT
The DNA here is from genome assembly GCA_002895965.2 of Coryphaenoides rupestris. Lineage (NCBI taxonomy): Eukaryota > Metazoa > Chordata > Actinopteri > Gadiformes > Macrouridae > Coryphaenoides > Coryphaenoides rupestris. The sequence continues at coordinate 202,206 of PIJE02000200.1, forward strand.
AATAGCAATGTTTATCTAACTGATGTAATAGCAGCATAGATAACTCATGTAATAGCAGCGTAGAACTAACTCATGTAATAGCAGCGTAGAACTAACTCATGTAATAGCAGCGTAGAACTAACTCATGTAATAGCAGCGTTTAGTAGAACTAACTCATGTAATAGCAGCGTAGAACTAACTCATGTAATAGCGGCGTAGAACTAACTCATGTAATAGCAGCGTAGAACTAACTCATGTAATAGCAGCGTAGAACTAACTCATGTAATAGCAGCGTAGAACTAACTCATGTAACAGCAGCGTTTAACTAACTCATGTAATAGCAGCGTAGAACTAACTCATGTAATAGCGGTGTAGAACTAACTCATGTAATAGCAGCGTAGAACTAACTCATGTAATAGCAGCGTAGAACTAACTCATGTAATAGCAGCGTAGAACTAACTCATGTAATAGCAGCGTAGAACTAACTCATGTAATAGCAGCGTAGAACTAACTCATGTAATAGCAGCGTAGAACTAACTCATGTAATAGCAGCGTAGAACTAACTCATGTAATAGCAGCGTTTAACTAACTCATGTAATAGCAGCGTAGAACTAACTCATGTAATAGCAGCGTAGAACTAACTCATGTAATAGCGGTGTAGAACTAACTCATGTAATAGCAGCATAGAACTAACTCATGTAACAGCAGCATTTAACTCATGTAATAGCGGCGTAGAACTAACTCATGTAACAGTAGCGCAGAACTAACTCATGTAATAGCAGCATTTAGCCTCTAGAGGGCATTTGTGCCCATATTCACATGTCATTCTAGGTTTTTAAATCTTTGTGCAATTAACTTGACATTTGGACCAGGATGAATCTGTAACACTACTTGTAACCCACTCCTCGACTGTTTTAGTGTTCGGTTCAGCAATACAGCCAGAGAGACAGACATAGATACAGAGATTCCTCTAATCATGGTTAAGTCCCTCACATCATTATCTTCCTTGTTAAACAAGATTGATTACATACCTGGTCCAGTGTTCCCTTCCAGTTAATCTACCGATGGGTGTGTTCACAAGCAAAAGTATTTACAGTAAATGACAAGCATAGCACTCAGAGAAGCCCAAACGAACACAGTCAAAGATAGTCTGACTGTATCAGACACAGTCAGAAAGGCAAATGGCGCAGCAAAACTCTACTCTGGCCCGGGTCAAATACTGTTGTTCCATCTGTCTGGCTCTACTAAAAGATCCAGTGACTCTACCGTGTGGACACAGCTACTGTTTGGACTGTATTACACATCACTGGAACACAGAGGATATTAGAAGAGTCTACAGCTGTCCACAGTGTAGACAAACCTTCACACCAAGACCAGCAATGGTCAAAAGCACAGTTCTAGCAGATCTCATGGAGGATCTCAAGAGGATACAACTACAGGACACTACCCCTGCCCACTGCTATGCTGAACCTGAGGATGTGAGCTGTGATTTATGTACTGGGAGGAAGAAGAAGGCCATCAAGTCATGTCTGGATTGTATGGGTTCCTTCTGTGAAGATCACCTCCAGAATCACTATCAAGTTCCTGGGCTAAAGGGACACAAGCTGGTGGAACCAACCGCAGACATTCAAGCTAACATCTGCTCCCGTCATAAGGAGGTCATAAATAAGTTCTGCTATCAAGATCGACAAAGTATCTGTTGTTTGTGTTTGAGGGATGAACACAGAGGCCACTACACAGTCTCCGTCGAAGCAGAGAGGAATAAAAGGCAGAAAGACCTCAGCGCATACCGGAGGGACTCACAGACAAGCATCCAGAAGATAGAGGAAGACCTTAACGTTCTTCAACAGGAGATGGATTCTATCAATCAGTCCGCTAATGAGGCGTTGGCGGGTATTGACGAGATCTTTGCTGAGATGATCCGTCCCCTTGAGAGTCAGAGGTTCGAGGTGAAGGAAAAGATCAGAACCAAGCAGAAGGCTGCAGTGGGCCGACTCCACGACCTGCACAAGGAACGGCAGCAGGAGATCGCTATGATGAAGAGGACTGTAGGTGACCTGGATCAGCTCTTCCAGACACAGAGTGATGTATACTTTCTACAGAATTACCCTCAGAACTTGCGTCTGAAGGAATACACAGGCTTGCCCATAAGGGATGCCCAGCCAATGCAGTACTTAAACAATGTGACTGTATCTTTCGCCAAGATGCCAGATAAACTGAAGGTATTTCTAAAAGACAAAATCTCAAACATTTCACAAGAAGTGGGGGATGTTTTACAGCCTGAGCCTCAGACCAGAAAGGATTTCTTACAATATTCATGTGAAATGAGCTTTGACCCAAACACAAAAACCAAATACCTGTCTCTGTCTGAGGGTAACAGAAGAGTGCTGTTGTCTGAACTAGATAAGCAAGGGCACTGTCTGAGCAAATATAATCTGAATGGACGCCAATACTGGGAGGTGAAGTGGACAGGGCGTGGATGCTTCTCCATCGCTGTGGGATACAAGGACAGCTTCTGGAATCACCAAGGGATTGAAAATATTGACAAATGTTGGATTTTGATTATGAATAAGACACATGATGAAGTGACATTTGAGCATAACAAAATCATCAGTAAAATACCAGGGCCATGTCCCTCCAGGGTGGGCATGTACCTGAATCACAGGGCTGGTATTCTATGTTTCTACAACATCTCTGACACCATGGCTCTTCTACACAATGTCCAGACGACGTTCACACAGCCCCTCTATGCTGGCGTTAGGCTGTGTGACCAACCTGGTGCCTCTGCAGAGTTCTGCTATCCTCTACAATAGGGGTGGCCAAACTTTTTTGGTTGTGGGTAATATGCAGAGAAATATAAGGAGTTACGGGCCAAACAATAGTAAATGTGTAGTTTTCAACCAGCTACGCTGCAAGAAAATGAGTCTTTCTAGGCCAGAAACCCCAATGTGCCATAGAAAATTCATGTTCTATAAAAATAACTAGGCAACACCTCTAAACAGTTTAACATGTGACGTTAGAGTAGTTTATTGTTGTGGCCACATCTTATAAAAAATATTTCTATCTGCTGCTCTTAAATTTGAATTTAAATTAATTAAACACTTTTAAACTCTGTAACAAACAGAACAGGCAGACATGGTAATATATTGGTTTCTGTGCCGAGAGGTTGAGACTAATTTCATAGCATTTTGATATAAATGTGTGTGTGGGTTCAAAATAAGAACAAGAGAGCAAATAAGGAATTTTCGGCTCTCACTTGCTATCTTTTGTCTTTTCGGTTCTGTTATGTTTAATCAACTCAGGTAAATGGTGTCGTCATTGTAGATCAAGTAGTTCAATAAAGTTGTTCAAACTAAGAAGTGGAGTGATAGGGCTTGCTAGTAGTTGTTCACGGTGACAGCAACATCAAGTGTGTAAACTAGCATGTGCAATGTGTGAAATGTGTTAGAAATATGCTCAAGTCATATTCTAGTTTATTTAAAAAAATTCACCAGGGGCCATTTAAAACGGGCAACGGGCCGCAGTTGGCCCGCGGGTCGTAGTTTGGCCACCCCTGCTCTACAGGTATAGGTTAACACTGCAGAGCTCTGCTATCCTCTGCCAGTATTATAGGTTAACACATGATGCAGTGCCAGGGCATTGTGAACACAGTGGAGGATTCTGTATTATTACCTATCTGTTGGGGAATCTGGTTTGTGGAGAGAGTCAACAATCATGATGAACAATCTTGAAATATTCATGGGTTTATTCGTCATATAGCGAATATTTTAATGATTATACATGGGACTGTATATTAATAATTGTTGTGTCATTTAGTCAGACAGTGAGATGATCATTAATGAACTACCTTTTTTAATGTAATGCTGTGATTGTGATTTGCCAATAAAGCGGTTGATCATGATCGTCATGTGAACAGGGTGGTGATCGGTGGACGTTTGTTCAGCTTCCCTTCCGGTGGTGTGTAGCATTACCGCTTCATCCAGTCCCTTGTTAAAGGCTCACTTCTTCTATAACAGGTGCAAATGCCAGCAGTCAAAGTAGTTGACTGCTGTAGTTGACTAACCAGATCTCCTCTCTGTTAACCAGGGAGCTCATTGGAGTTTAGTTCCAAGTCATGACACGATTGCAGAGAACTATTCCTCATGTGGGCTACATACTGTATGTTCCTTGTTGTACAAGATGGACGACATACCTGAGCTGTACACAACTGGGTGTGTACAGCATGAAAACGTGATATGATAGTCAATTGCAAGTAGGGATGCACCGATACCGATACCAGTATTCAGTATCTGTCCGATACTGTGCTCATGTACTCGTACTCGTACTCGTTAAACTACTCCGATACAACCGCACCGATACCACTTAGGCAACGCAACGTTAACCTTGTAATATTCTTAGCAAGGAGTGATGTGTAATACAGTCCAAACAGTAAGCTGTGGTCCACACGGTAGAGTCACTGGATCTTGTAGTAGCTCCAGACAGATGGAACAACAGTATTTGACCCGGGCCAGAGGAGAGTTTTGCTGCGCCATTTGCCTTTCAGCAGCAGCTAATGTCTGACTGTGATCTTTGGGCTGAGTGCTATGCTTGTAATTAGGGATGCACCGATACCACTTTTTTTCAGACCGAGTACAAGTACAAGTACTTACATTTGGGTACTTGCCGATACTGAATACCGACACGAGTACTTAATAAAACCATTAAGCCTACAGTTCTAATGACTTTGAAAACATGTTATTTTTTGTCTGGGAGGGGGGGGGGCGTGCTCCGTTAATTTGCGGTTCTGATGGGGGGGGTGCTCCGTTAATTCCAAGTTCTGATTTGGGGGGGGGGGGGGGGGGGTGCTCCGTTAATTTGCGGTTCTGATGGGGGCGGGGGTGCTCCATTAATTGGTGGGGACATGTCCCCAGCGTCCCCACTAAATTCTCCGCCCATGCTCGGTACCATGCGCAGTTGCTATTAAACATCCATAAACGCCAACTCGGTTGCATCTCTTTATTTCAATATTCCTTGGCTCAGAATATTACAAGGTTAACGTTGCGTTGCCTAAGTGGTATCGGTGCGGTTGTATCGGAGTAGTTTAACGAGTACGAGTACGAGTACATGAGCACAGTATCGGACAGATACTGAATACTGGTATCGGTATCGGTGCATCCCTACTTGCAATTGACTATCATATCACGTTTTCATGCTGTACACACCCAGTTGTGTACAGCTCAGGTATGTCGTCCATCTTGTACAACAAGGAACATACAGTATGTAGCCCACATGAGGAATAGTTCTCTGCAATCGTGTCATGACTTGGAACTAAACTCCAATGAGCTCCCTGGTTAACAGAGAGGAGATCTGGTTAGTCAACTACAGCAGTCAACTACTTTGACTGCTGGCATTTGCACCTGTTATAGAAGAAGTGAGCCTTTAACAAGGGACTGGATGAAGCGGTAATGCTACACACCACCGGAAGGGAAGCTGAAACAAACGTCCACCGATCACCACCCTGTTCACATGACGATCATGATCAACCGCTTTATTGGCAAATCACAATCACAAGCATTACATTAAAAAAGGTAGTTCATTAATGATCATCTCACTGTCTGACTAAATGACACAACAATTATTAATATACAGTCCCATGTATAATCATTAAAATATTCGCTATATGACGAATAACCCATGAATATTTCAAGATTGTTCATCATGATTGTTGACTCTCTCCACAAACCAGATCCCCAACAGATAGGTATAATACAGATCCTCCACTGTGTTCACAATGCCCTGGCACTGCATCATGTGTTAACCTATAATACTGGCAGAGGATAGCAGAGCTCTGCAGTGTTAACCTATACCTTGTAGAGCAGGGTGGCCAAACTACGACCCGCGGGCCAACCTGCGGCCCGTTGCCCATTTTAAATGGCCCCTGGGTGAATTTTTTAAATAAACTAGAATATGACTTGAGCATATTTCTAACACATTTCACACATTGCACATTCAGTTTACACACTTGATGTTGCTGTCAACCGGTGAACAACTACTAGCAAGCCCTGTCACTCCACTTCTTAAGTTTGAAACAACTTTATTGAACTACTTGATCTACAATGACGACACCATTTACCTGAGTTGATTAAACATAACAGAACCGAAAAGACTAAAGATAGCAAGTGAGAGCCGAAATTCCTTATTTGCTCTCTTGTTCTTATTTGAACCCACACACACATTTATATCAAAATGCCTAATGAAATTAGTCTCAACCTCTCGGCACAGAAACCAATATATTACCATGTCTGCCTGTTCTGTTTGTTACAGAGTTTAAAAGTGTTTAATTTAATTTAAATTCAAATTTAAGAGCAGCAGATAGAAAATATTTTTTTATAAGATGTGGCCACAACAATAAACTACTCTAACGTCACATGTTAAACTGTTTAGGAGGTGTTGCCTAGTTTATTTTTATAGAACATGAATTTTCTATGGCACATTGGGGTTTCTGGCCTAGAAAGACTCATTTTCTTGCAGCGTAGCTGGTTGAAAACTTACACATTTACTATTGTTTGGCCCGTAACTCCTTATATTTCTCTGCATATTACCCACAACCAAAAAAGTTTGGCCACCCCTATTGTAGAGGATAGCAGAACTCTGGCAGAGGCACCAGGGTTGGTCACACAGCCTAACGCCAGCATAGAGGGGCTGTGTGAACGTCGTCTGGACATTGTGTAGAAGAGCCATGGTGTCAGAGATGTTGTAGAAACATAGAATACCAGCCCTGTGATTCAGGTACATGCCCACCCTGGAGGGACATGGCCCTGGTATTTACTGATGATTTGTTATGCTCAAATGTCACTTCATCATGTGTCTTATTCATAATCAAAATCCAACATTTGTCAATATTTTCAATCCCTTGGTGATTCCAGAAGCTGTCCTTGTATCCCACAGCGATGGAGAAGCATCCACGCCCTGTCCACTTCACCTCCCAGTATTGGCGTCCATTCAGATTATATTTGCTCAGACAGTGCCCTTGCTTATCTAGTTCAGACAACAGCACTCTTCTGTTACCCTCAGACAGAGACAGGTATTTGGTTTTTGTGTTTGGGTCAAAGCTCATTTCACATGAATATTGTAAGAAATCCTTTCTGGTCTGAGGCTCAGGCTGTAAAACATCCCCCACTTCTTGTGAAATGTTTGAGATTTTGTCTTTTAGAAATACCTTCAGTTTATCTGGCATCTTGGCGAAAGATACAGTCACATTGTTTAAGTACTGCATTGGCTGGGCATCCCTTATGGGCAAGCCTGTGTATTCCTTCAGACGCAAGTTCTGAGGGTAATTCTGTAGAAAGTATACATCACTCTGTGTCTGGAAGAGCTGATCCAGGTCACCTACAGTCCTCTTCATCATAGCGATCTCCTGCTGCCGTTCCTTGTGCAGGTCGTGGAGTCGGCCCACTGCAGCCTTCTGCTTGGTTCTGATCTTTTCCTTCACCTCGAACCTCTGACTCTCAAGGGGACGGATCATCTCAGCAAAGATCTCGTCAATACCCGCCAACGCCTCATTAGCGGACTGATTGATAGAATCCATCTCCTGTTGAAGAACGTTAAGGTCTTCCTCTATCTTCTGGATGCTTGTCTGTGAGTCCCTCCGGTATGCGCTGAGGTCTTTCTGCCTTTTATTCCTCTCTGCTTCGACGGAGACTGTGTAGTGGCCTCTGTGTTCATCCCTCAAACACAAACAACAGATACTTTGTCGATCTTGATAGCAGAACTTATTTATGACCTCCTTATGACGGGAGCAGATGTTAGCTTGAATGTCTGCGGTTGGTTCCACCAGCTTGTGTCCCTTTAGCCCAGGAACTTGATAGTGATTCTGGAGGTGATCTTCACAGAAGGAACCCATACAATCCAGACATGACTTGATGGCCTTCTTCTTCCTCCCAGTACATAAATCACAGCTCACATCCTCAGGTTCAGCATAGCAGTGGGCAGGGGTAGTGTCCTGTAGTTGTATCCTCTTGAGATCCTCCATGAGATCTGCTAGAACTGTGCTTTTGACCATTGCTGGTCTTGGTGTGAAGGTTTGTCTACACTGTGGACAGCTGTAGACTCTTCTAATATCCTCTGTGTTCCAGTGATGTGTAATACAGTCCAAACAGTAGCTGTGTCCACACGGTAGAGTCACTGGATCTTTTAGTAGAGCCAGACAGATGGAACAACAGTATTTGACCCGGGCCAGAGTAGAGTTTTGCTGCGCCATTTGCCTTTCTGACTGTGTCTGATACAGTCAGACTATCTTTGACTGTGTTCGTTTGGGCTTCTCTGAGTGCTATGCTTGTCATTTACTGTAAATACTTTTGCTTGTGAACACACCCATCGGTAGATTAACTGGAAGGGAACACTGGACCAGGTATGTAATCAATCTTGTTTAACAAGGAAGATAATGATGTGAGGGACTTAACCATGATTAGAGGAATCTCTGTATCTATGTCTGTCTCTCTGGCTGTATTGCTGAACCGAACACTAAAACAGTCGAGGAGTGGGTTACAAGTAGTGTTACAGATTCATCCTGGTCCAAATGTCAAGTTAATTGCACAAAGATTTAAAAACCTAGAATGACATGTGAATATGGGCACAAATGCCCTCTAGAGGCTAAATGCTGCTATTACATGAGTTAGTTCTGCGCTACTGTTACATGAGTTAGTTCTACGCCGCTATTACATGAGTTAAATGCTGCTGTTACATGAGTTAGTTCTATGCTGCTATTACATGAGTTAGTTCTACACCGCTATTACATGAGTTAGTTCTACGCTGCTATTACATGAGTTAGTTAAACGCTGCTGTTACATGAGTTAATTCTACGCTGCTATTACATGAGTTAGTTCTACGCTGCTATTAAATGAGTTAGTTCTACACTGCTATTACATGAGTTAGTTCTACACTGCTATTACATGAGTTAGTTCTACGCTGCTATTACATGAGTTAGTTAAACGCTGCTGTTACATGAGTTAGTTCTATGCTGCTATTACATGAGTTAGTTCTACACCGCTATTACATGAGTTAGTTCTACGCTGCTATTACATGAGTTAGTTAAACGCTGCTGTTAAATGAGTTAATTCTACGCTGCTATTACATGAGTTAGTTCTACGCTGCTATTACATGAGTTAGTTCTACGCTGCTATTACATGAGTTAGTTCTACGCTGCTATTACATGAGTTAGTTCTACGCCGCTATTACATGAGTTAGTTCTACGCTGCTATTACATGAGTTAGTTCTACGCTGCTATTACATGAGTTAGTTAAACGCTGCTATTACATGAGTTAGTTCTACGCTGCTATTACATGAGTTAGTTCTACGCTGCTATTACATGAGTTAGTTACGCTGCTATTACATGAAGTTAGTTCTATCGGGCTGATTTATAAATACACGCTGTTCACAAACGCATCACAATAGTCACATCATAAGACAATTAAAATGATTCCGTCTCATTCTTCTGCTCCCACTTTCTGCACAGATTTTCCTTATTAACCCCATCAGTAGTTTACCAACCTCTCACGAGTACCTCCATCACCTATAGCTGCTGAAAATACACCAGGATGAAAAATGTTGCCGATGGAACGAACACTACGAAATGTTAACACACCGCTATAGAGAGGAGGGGCCTTACAATAATAACGCGAAAACTTATTTTCTCTGAGATTTTCCATGCATCTGTGTTTGTGTGCGTTGCGATAACTATTTTCGAGAACAGAAAATTAGCCTCATGTGCTATTCGGTAACGCAACGCAAACATCGCCGTAATTAGCAGTGTCTCCACACCGCTATACGTTTTTCTGGTTTTTTTTTCCTTCTGTTTAAGGTTTATTTTTCCCGCCACTCTGCATATTTCTGCCTTCCAGATAGAAATGCAATTAAGCGCAAACATTTTACTCCCCTCTCCCCCTCCTCCCCCTCCTTCTTTACATGAGTTTTTGCTATTACATGAGTTAGTTCTACGCTGCTATTACATGAGTTAGTTCTACGCTGCTATTACATGAGTTAGTTCTACGCTGCTATTACATGAGTTAGTTAAACGCTGCTGTTACATGAGTTAGTTCTACGCTGCTATTACATGAGTTAGTTCTACGCTGCTATTACATGAGTTAGTTCTACGCTGCTATTACATGAGTTAGTTCTACGCTGCTATTACATGAGTTAGTTCTACGCTGCTATTACATGAGTTAGTTCTACGCTGCTATTACATGAGTTAGTTCTACGCTGCTATTACATGAGTTAGTTCTACGCTGCTATTACATGAGTTAGTTCTACGCTGCTATTACATGAGTTAGTTCTACGCTGCTATTACATGAGTTAGTTCTACGCTGCTATTACATGAGTTAGTTCTACGCTGCTATTACATGAGTTAGTTCTACGCTGCTATTACATGAGTTAGTTCTACGCTGCTATTACATGAGTTAGTTCTACGCTGCTATTACATGAGTTAGTTCTACGCTGCTATTACATGAGTTAGTTCTACGCCGCTATTACATGAGTTAGTTCTACGCCGCTATTACATGAGTTAGTTCTACGCCGCTATTACATGAGTTAGTTCTACGCTGCTATTACATGAGTAGTTCTACGCCGCTATTACATGAGTTTGTTAAACGCTGCTGTTACATGAGTTAGTTCTACGCTGCTATTACATGAGTTAGTTAAACGCTGCTGTTACATGAGTTAGTTCTACGCTGCTATTACATGAGTTAGTTAAACGCTGCTGTTACATGAGTTAGTTCTATGCTGCTATTACATGAGTTAGTTCTACGCTGCTATTACATGAGTTAGTTCTACGCTGCTATTACATGAGTTAGTTCTACGCTGCTATTACATGAGTTAGTTCTACGCCGCTATTACATGAGTTAGTTCTACGCTGCTATTACATGAGTAAGTTCTACGCCGCTATTACATGAGTTTGTTAAACGCTGCTATTACATGAGTTAGTTCTACGCTGCTATTACATGAGTTAGTTCTACGCTGCTATTACATGAGTTAGTTCTACGCTGCTATTACATGAGTTAGTTCTACGCTGCTATTACATGAGTTAGTTCTACGCTGCTATTACATGAGTTAGTTCTACGCTGCTATTACATGAGTTAGTTCTACGCCGCTATTACATGAGTTAGTTCTACGCTACAATTACATGAGTTTGATAAATGCTGCTATTACATGAGTTAGTTCTACGCTACAATTACATGAGTTAGTTAAACGCTGCTGTTACATGAGTTAGTTCTACGCTGCTATTACATGAGTTAGTTCTACGCTGCTATTACATGAGTTAGTTCTACGCTGCTATTACATGAGTTAGTTAAACGCTGCTGTTACATGAGTTAGTTCTACGCTGCTATTACATGAGTTAGTTCTACGCTGCTATTACATGAGTTAGTTCTACACCGCTATTACATGAGTTAGTTCTACGCTGCTATTACATGAGTAAGTTCTACGCCGCTATTACATGAGTTTGTTAAACGCTGCTATTACATGAGTTAGTTCTACGCTGCTATTACATGAGTTAGTTCTACGCTGCTATTACATGAGTTAGTTCTACGCTGCTATTACATGAGTAAGTTCTACGCCGCTATTACATGAGTTTGTTAAACGCTGCTATTAAATGAGTTAGTTCTACGCTGCTATTACATGAGTTAGTTCTACGCTGCTATTGCATGAGTTAGTTCTACGGCGCTATTACATGAGTTAGTTCTACGCTGCTATTACATGAGTTAGTTCTACGCTGCTATTACATGAGTTTGTTAAACGCTGCTATTACATGAGTTAGTTCTACGCTGCTGTTACATGAGTTAGTTCTACGCTGCTATTAAATGAGTTAGTTCTACGCTGCTATTACATGAGTTAGTTCTACGCTGCTGTTACATGAGTTAGTTCTACGCTGCTATTACATGAGTTAGTTCTACGCTACAATTACATGCGTTAGATAAACGCTGCTATTACATGAGTTACTTCTATGCTGCTATTACATGAGTTAGTTCTACGCTGCTATTACATGAGTTAGTTCTACGCTGCTATTACATGAGTTAGATAAACGTTGCTATTACATGAGTTAGTTAAACGCATGCTATTACATGAGTTAGCGAAATGCTACTGTGACGTAAGTTAGTTAAACGCTGCTATTACATGAGTTAGTTCTACACTGCTATTACATGAGTTAGTTCTACGCTGCTATTACATGAGTTCGATAAACGCTGCTATTACATGAGTTAGTTCTATGCTGCTATTACATGAGTTAGTTCTACGCTACAATTACATGAGTTAGATAAATGCTGCTATTACATGAGTTAGTTCTATGCTACAATTACATGATTTAGATAAACGCTGCTATTACATGAGTTAGTTCTACGCTGCTATTACATGAGTTAGTTGTACGCTGCTATTACATGAGTTAAACGTTGCTATTACATGAGTTAGTTAAACGCATGCTATTACATGAGTTGGCTAAATGCTACTGTGACGTAAGTTAGTTAAACGCTGCTATTACATGAGTTAGTTCTATGCTGCTATTACATGAGTTAGTTCTACACTGCTATTACATGAGTTAGTTCTACGCTGCTATTACATGAGTTAGATAAATGCTGCTATTACATGAGTTAGTTCTACGCTGCTATTACATGAGTTAGATAAACGCTGCTATTACATGAGTTAGTTCTACGCTGCTATTACATGAGTTCGATAAATGCTGCTATTACATGAGTTAGTTCTACGCTGCTATTACATGAGTTAGTTCTATGCTGCTATTACATCAGTTAGATAAACATTGCTATTACATGAGTTAGTTAAACGCATGCTATTACATGAGTTAGCTAAATGCTACTGTGACGTAAGTTAAACGCTGCTATTACATGAGTTAGTTCTACACTGCTATTACATGAGTTAGATAAATGCTACTGTGACGTAAGTTAGTTAAATGCTGCTATTACATGAGTTAGTTCTACGCTGCTGTTACATGAGTTAGTTCTACACTGCTATTACATGAGTTAGTTCTACGCTGCTATTACATGAGTTAGATAAACGCTGCTATTACATGAGTTAGTTCTACGCTACAATTACATGAGTTAGATAAACGCTGCTATTACATGAGTTAGTTCTACGCTGCTATTACATGAGTTAGATAAACGTTGCTATTACATGAGTTAGTTAAACGCATGCTATTACATGAGTTAGCTAAATGCTACTGTGACGTAAGTTAGTTCTACGCTGCTATTACATGAGTTAGTTCTACGCTGCTATTACATGAGTTAGTTCTACGCTGCTATTACATGAGTTAGATAAACGCTGCTATTACATGAGTTAGTTAAACGCTGCTATTACATGAGTTAGTTCTACGCTGCTATTACATGAGTTAGTTCTACGCTGCTATTACATGAGTTAGTTCTATGCTGCTATTACATCAGTTAGATAAACATTGCTATGACATGATTTAGTTAAACGCATGCTATTACATGAGTTAGCTAAATGCTACTGTGACGTAAGTTAGTTAAACACCGCTATTACATGAGTTAGTTCTACGCTGCTATTACATGAGTAAGTTCTACGCTGCTATTACATGAGTTTGTTAAACGCTGCTATTAAATGAGTTAGTTCTACGCTGCTATTACATGAGTTAGTTCTACGCTGCTATTACATGAGTTTGTTAAACGCTGCTGTTACATGAGTTAGTTCTACGCTGCTATTACATGAGTTAGTTCTACGCTACAATTACATGAGTTAGATAAACGCTGCTATTACATGAGTTAGTTCTATGCTGCTATTACATGAGTTAGTTCTACACTGCTATTACATGAGTTAGTTCTACGCTGCTATTACATGAGTTAGATAAATGCTGCTATTACATGAGTTAGATAAACGCTGCTATTACATGAGTTAGTTCTACGCTGCTATTACATGAGTTAGATAAACGCTGCTATTACATGAGTTAGTTCTACGCTGCTATTACATGAGTTCGATAAATGCTGCTATTACATGAGTTAGTTCTACGCTGCTATTACATGAGTTAGTTCTATGCTGCTATTACATCAGTTAGATAAACATTGCTATGACATGATTTAGTTAAACGCATGCTATTACATGAGTTAGCTAAATGCTACTGTGACGTAAGTTAGTTAAACACCGCTATTACATGAGTTAGTTCTACGCTGCTATTACATGAGTAAGTTCTACGCTGCTATTACATGAGTTTGTTAAATGCTGCTATTAAATGAGTTAGTTCTACGCTGCTATTACATGAGTTAGTTCTACGCTGCTATTGCATGAGTTAGTTGTACGCTGCTATTACATGAGTTAAACGTTGCTATTACATGAGTTAGTTAAACGCATGCTATTACATGAGTTGGCTAAATGCTACTGTGACGTAAGTTAGTTAAACGCTGCTATTACATGAGTTAGTTCTATGCTGCTATTACATGAGTTAGTTCTACACTGCTATTACATGAGTTAGTTCTACGCTGCTATTACATGAGTTAGATAAATGCTGCTATTACATGAGTTAGTTCTACGCTGCTATTACATGAGTTAGATAAACGCTGCTATTACATGAGTTAGTTCTACGCTGCTATTACATGAGTTCGATAAATGCTGCTATTACATGAGTTAGTTCTACGCTGCTATTACATGAGTTAGTTCTATGCTGCTATTACATCAGTTAGATAAACATTGCTATTACATGAGTTAGTTAAACGCATGCTATTACATGAGTTAGCTAAATGCTACTGTGACGTAAGTTAAACGCTGCTATTACATGAGTTAGTTCTACACTGCTATTACATGAGTTAGATAAATGCTACTGTGACGTAAGTTAGTTAAATGCTGCTATTACATGAGTTAGTTCTACGCTGCTGTTACATGAGTTAGTTCTACACTGCTATTACATGAGTTAGTTCTACGCTGCTATTACATGAGTTAGATAAACGCTGCTATTACATGAGTTAGTTCTACGCTACAATTACATGAGTTAGATAAACGCTGCTATTACATGAGTTAGTTCTACACTGCTATTACATGAGTTAGATAAACGTTGCTATTACATGAGTTAGTTAAACGCATGCTATTACATGAGTTAGCTAAATGCTACTGTGACGTAAGTTAGTTCTACGCTGCTATTACATGAGTTAGTTCTACGCTGCTATTACATGAGTTAGTTCTACGCTGCTATTACATGAGTTAGATAAACGCTGCTATTACATGAGTTAGTTAAACGCTGCTATTACATGAGTTAGTTCTACGCTGCTATTACATGAGTTAGTTTCTACGCTGCTATTACATGAGTTAGTTCTATGCTGCTATTACATCAGTTAGATAAACATTGCTATGCCATGATTTAGTTAAACGCATGCTATTACATGAGTTAGCTAAATGCTACTGTGACGTAAGTTAGTTAAACACCGCTATTACATGAGTAAGTTCTACGCTGCTATTACATGAGTTTGTTAAACGCTGCTATTACATGAGTTAGTTCTACGCTGCTATTACATGAGTTAGTTCTACGCTGCTATTACATGAGTTTGTTAAACGCTGCTGTTACATGAGTTAGTTCTACGCTGCTATTACATGAGTTAGTTCTACGCTACAATTACATGAGTTAGATAAACGCTGCTATTACATGAGTTAGTTCTATGCTGCTATTACATGAGTTAGTTCTACACTGCTATTACATGAGTTAGTTCTACGCTGCTATTACATGAGTTAGATAAATGCTGCTATTACATGAGTTAGATAAACGCTGCTATTACATGAGTTAGTTCTACGCTGCTATTACATGAGTTAGATAAACGCTGCTATTACATGAGTTAGTTCTACGCTGCTATTACATGAGTTCGATAAATGCTGCTATTACATGAGTTAGTTCTACGCTGCTATTACATGAGTTAGTTCTATGCTGCTATTACATCAGTTAGATAAACATTGCTATGACATGATTTAGTTAAACGCATGCTATTACATGAGTTAGCTAAATGCTACTGTGACGTAAGTTAGTTAAACACCGCTATTACATGAGTTAGTTCTACGCTGCTGTTACATGAGTAAGTTCTACGCTGCTATTACATGAGTAAGTTCTACGCCGCTATTACATGAGTTAGTTCTACACCGCTATTACATGAGTTAGTTCTACGCTGCTATTACATGAGTAAGTTCTACGCCGCTATTACATGAGTTTGTTAAACGCTGCTATTAAATGAGTTAGTTCTACGCTGCTATTACATGAGTTAGTTCTACGCTGCTATTGCATGAGTTAGTTCTATGGCACTATTACATGAGTTAGTTCTACGCTGCTATTACATGAGTTTGTTAAACGCTGCTGTTACATGAGTTAGTTCTACGCTGCTATTACATGAGTTAGTTCTACGCTACAATTACATGAGTTAGATAAACGCTGCTATTACATGAGTTAGTTCTATGCTGCTATTACATGAGTTAGTTCTACGCTGCTATTACATGAGTTAGTTCTACGCTGCTATTACATGAGTTAGATAAACGTTGCTATTACATGAGTTAGTTAAACGCATGCTATTACATGAGTTAGCGAAATGCTACTGTGACGTAAGTTAGTTAAACGCTGCTATTACATGAGTTAGTTCTACACTGCTATTACATGAGTTAGCTAAATGCTACTGTGACGTAAGTTAGTTAAACGCTGCTATTACATGAGTTAGTTCTACACTGCTATTACATGAGTTAGATAAATGCTACTGTGACGTAAGTTAGTTAAACGCTGCTATTACATGAGTTAGTTCTACACTGCTATTACATGAGTTAGTTCTACGCTGCTATTACATGAGTTAGATAAACGCTGCTATTACATGAGTTAGTTCTAAGCTGCTATTACATGAGTTCGATAAACGCTGCTATTACATGAGTTAGTTAAATGCTGCTATTACATGAGTTCGATAAACGCTGCTATTACATGAGTTAGTTCTACGCTGCTATTACATGAGTTAGTTCTACGCTACAATTACATGAGTTAGATAAATGCTGCTATTACATGAGTTAGTTCTATGCTACAATTACATGATTTAGATAAACGCTGCTATTACATGAGTTAGTTCTACGCTGCTATTACATGAGTTAGTTCTACGCTGCTATTACATGAGTTAGTTCTACGCTGTTATTACATGAGTTAGTTCTACACTGCTATTACATGAGTTAGTTGTACGCTGCTATTACATGAGTTAAACGTTGCTATTACATGAGTTAGTTAAACGCATGCTATTACATGAGTTGGCTAAATGCTACTGTGACATAAGTTAGTTAAACGCTGCTATTACATGAGTTAGTTCTATGCTGCTATTACATGAGTTAGTTCTACACTGCTATTACATGAGTTAGTTCTACGCTGCTATTACATGAGTTAGATAAATGCTGCTATTACATGAGTTAGATAAACGCTGCTATTACATGAGTTAGTTCTACGCTGCTATTACATGAGTTAGATAAACGCTGCTATTACATGAGTTAGTTCTACGCTGCTATTACATGAGTTCGATAAACGCTGCTATTACATGAGTTAGTTCTACGCTGCTATTACATGAGTTAGTTCTATGCTGCTATTACATCAGTTAGATAAACATTGCTATTACATGAGTTAGTTAAACGCATGCTATTACATGAGTTAGCTAAATGCTACTGTGACGTAAGTTAGTTAAACGCTGCTATTACATGAGTTAGTTCTACGCTGCTGTTACATGAGTTAGTTCTACACTGCTATTACATGAGTTAGTTCTACGCTGCTATTACATGAGTTAGATAAACGCTGCTATTACATGAGTTAGTTCTACGCTGCTATTACATGAGTTAGATAAACGCTGCTATTACATGAGTTAGTTCTACGCTACAATTACATGAGTTAGATAAACGCTGCTATTACATGAGTTAGTTCTACGCTGCTATTACATGAGTTAGATAAACGTTGCTATTACATGAGTTAGTTAAACGCATGCTATTACATGAGTTAGCTAAATGCTACTGTGACGTAAGTTAGTTCTACGCTGCTATTACATGAGTTAGTTCTACGCTGCTATTACATGAGTTAGTTGTACACTGCTATTACATGAGTTAGTTCTACGCTGCTATTACATGAGTTAGATAAACGCTGCTATTACATGAGTTAGTTCTACGCTGCTATTACATGAGTGAGATAAACGCTGCTATTACATGAGTTAGTTCTACGCTGCTATTACATGAGTTAGTTAAACGCTGCTATTACATGAGTTAGTTAAGCGCTGCTATTACATGAGTTAGCTAAACGCTACTGTGACGTGAGTTAGTTAAACGCTACCATTAAGAAGGTACAAGCGCGCACACACACAGTAGTTAGCGCTGAGTTTGTGGGCCGCCTGGGACACAATATCCTCTTGTTTGCTTCTCGGTTGCGTCACAAGGTCTAAAAATACATGCGAGCGTGCACACACACACACACACACACACACACACACCCCTCCCTTCCGCCGGCCCTCCCCCCTCCCCCTCCCCCCCGGTTTAGCATGCCGAGCGATTGACTTCAGCGGCCCGGAGTGACGTCACCGTGACGTCACCAGCCCTGAGCGGTAATCTGGCGTCAAGCGACGTTGGGTCACCGCTCGAGCAGAGAGGAACCGAGAGAGACGGCAGAGGGAAGAGCCAGAGAACCGAGAAAGTGTGGAAGAGCCTGAGAGAGAGAGACACAGAGAGAGAGACAGAGACAGCGAGACAACAGATAGAGACAGAGAACAGCTGAACAATAAGGTGACGTTTAGAAGTGTACCTGAGGTGAGTTACTGCCGTGGGGCTGGAGGTGTGGACGGGGAACATGGCTGTCACCGGGGACGACTCAGACTCAGGTACGTACTGTATATACGTCTGCTTCATCCGGTGTGTACACTTACATCAGTTTCCTATGGAGACCTCAGTGTGTCTGGCAATATTTCACCGGGTTCTGAACCAAACATTTATTTATTTGTTGTGTATTCTTGTGTTCTTTATTAGTTTCTAGACCTAAGATACTAACTGTACTAAGATATGTCAGGTTCAAATATTCATTCATATATATATAGTATAGTAACACATATTTATTATAATAGTCTCAATGCATCAGATTTACTATAGGAGGCAAAGGCTATGAACTGAAATGATCTCTAACTTCTTTTTAAGCCTATGGGCTATTTCACATTTACAATGTATATTACCATAGATCAGTCAGGGTGATTACTTTAAGAATTATACACTTTTAAACTTTAAGAGTTGGCATATTGTTCTGTTCTATTAAGTGGTAAGTGAAAGGAATCACTTATAAAAGTTCATCCTAAACCGTGTGTGATGTAAAAGTGAGGTTCTGTACACTTAGCCTGTTAGCCTAGGTTCTGTACACTTAGCCCGCTAGCTTCGGTTCTGTACACTTAGCCCGTTAGCTTCGGTTCTGTAGACTTAGCCCGCTAGCTTCGGTTCTGTACACTTAGCCCGTTAGTTTCAGTTCTGTACACTGAGCCCGTTAGCTTCGGTTCTGTACGCTTAGCTTCGGTTCTGTAAAACTTAACCCGTTAGCTCCGGTTCTGTACACTTAGCCCGTTAGTTCCGGTTCTGTACACTGAGCCCGTTAGCTTCGGTTCTGTACACTGAGCCCGTTAGCTTCGGTTCTGTACACTGAGCCCGTTAGCTCCGGTTCTGTACACTTAGCCCGTTAGCTTTGAGGTTAGCTTGTTGAACACGTCCGGTCTGTGAGGGGCTAGCAGATTAGCATTAGTATTAGCCTTAACCTCGGTGTCCGCGCGCTCCGTCTCCGAGGGGGGAGGGGGAGGGGGCGGGGGAAGGGGGCGGGGTCAGCTCTGTTTGACGTCATCGTCTTTTCCTGGAACTCGCGCAGGAAAATCCGAATGTGAAAACGAGCGAGACGTAGGCGCTGACGTCAGCGGCGCGTTATCACGCTGCCACGCACGCACACACACACACACACACACACACACACACACACACACACACACACACACACACACACACACACACACACACACACACACAGTAACTGAGTAGTTACTGATATTATAGAATGAGAAAGTAAACGTATTACTTTTAAATGATGAATGAGTCAATAATACTTATAACAACAACAACAATTATATAATTATATTATACAATTATACAAATTATACTTTAAAGTCTGACTATACAAATATGACAATAATAATAATAATAATAATAATAGTGTCTGTCTCTGTATTTCTATTGATTTTATTCACCTCGGTAGTGGCTACTAACTGTTACCATGACAACGGCTGACAACTTCCTGGTTTCAATTTCCCTTCCTTCCTGTGGCCGTTTACTGTTGTTTACTGTTGTGTGTTGTTTATTGTTGTTTACTGTTTGTTGTTGTTTACTTTTGTTTATTGTTGTTGTTTGTTGTTGTTTGTCGTCTTTGCTCGTCACTTCCTTGCTCTCTAAACAGTGCACAGTGTTTTCAAAAGGTCTCGCTTCCCAAAGAGTGTGATATTAATATGAATATGAATATTATTATTAATATTATTATATCTGAACGTTGTTCTCTCTCTCCTCTGATGCTCAGATGCTACTGGAGACGTCCCAGCCTACCAGCTGAGGTCGCCGGGCGCCGGCCTGGCGCAGGGGGCGGGGATGATGTCGTCTGGAGGCCACGCCCCCTCCGCCCCGCACGGCGCAGGTGAGGTGACCCGCAAGAGGGAAGTCCGCCTGATGAAGAACAGGTGAGGAGGAGGAGGAGGAGGATACTGTGTGTGTGTGTGGTTCTGCAGGGAACCCGGGAGTGTGTTAGCTTCATGTGTGTGTGTGTGGTTCTGCAGGGAACCCGGGAGTGTGTTAGCTTCGTGTGTGTGTGGTTCTGCAGGGAACTCTGGGGGTGTGTTAGCTTCATGTGTGTGTGTGTGTGTGTGTGTGCGGTTCTGCAGGGAGGCAGCCCGCGAGTGCCGCAGGAAGAAGAAGGAGTACGTGAAGTGTCTGGAGAACCGCGTGGCGGTGCTGGAGAACCAGAACAAGACGCTCATCCAGGAGCTCAAGGCCCTCAAGGACATCTACTGCCACAAGTAGCCGCAGCAACCGCCTCGGGACATCATCATGGTAACGGGACAGCTGACCGGAGAAAAAAACTAACGGACTGCAATTTTGTACGGACGAGAATGAACCTGGGAAAGCACTTGAGCGAACATGTGACTGGTCACATGACCCAGGCGGTGCAGAGGGGAAGCAGGAAGCTGGAGAAGCCTCCGCTGTTTCCTGTCCCGGTCAGCAGGCTGGGGAACATTCACTGGACTGCACCTGCGGGTCAGAGGTCAAAGCTGAGCAAATCCTCAGCCAGACAGACAGACAGACGGACAGTTCAACCAGACAGACAGACAAAACTGGAGACAGACAGACAGACAGAACTGGATACAGACAGACAGACAGACAGACGAATGGACACAGGCAGAAAGCAATAACCGCACCCTCCTCAAGTTCCAGGCATTCCTAAAGAAAGATGTTTTTATTGTGTTATTTTTGTGCGATCGAGTTCACGTGTCGTGTTGCACGGCTGCCTCCATCTCGGCTGTAGTCCAGCTTTGTATTTTTGTAGTTTGATGAAAAATGATTTATTGTAAAATGTCTTACTGTGTTCACCCTTTATCTGAACTTGCCCAAATCTACTTACATTTGTAACAGCCTCCATCTTTTACAGCATTAATGACTTTGACTAACATGTATTTGAAATGCCAGATTTAAATCAGTCTGGATTTAATCTAAGAAGTGGGAGGAGCCTAATGTTGACGAGGTTCATATCTTGAGTTCCCAGGATATCCTCTCTGTTCTGATTACATGCACAACTCCCCTCTGCAGCGGCTTCATATGTTTAATAAAATATTTTTGTAATGCGAAGTTCAAAGTTTCAGTTGAAAATAAAATACATATTCTAAAAGGTGATGAGGAAGAGAGGTGGTAAGGTCGGTATTATTCCGATTGATTCATGAATTAATATTCATATTATTATCATAACTTATTCATGTCTGTATTTGTAGGAGGATTACATAACCTTTTAATTTGTCTTTATATATGTAATATATTTATATATAGTGTTTGTCTCCCTCTAGCGGAAATGCTGCTGAACTGCAGAAAGTGTAATAACGTCATGGAGCTGAAGACACACACACACTCATACACACTCACACACACTCACTCATACACACAACTACACACATTTAAAAAAAATCTATATTTTTTAATAGATTGTATATACTGTAGGCTTATATATACAAAATACAATTTGTACAAAAATACAAAAATGATGTAAATAATATACAAAAAAATATAATAAAGAAATAAACTCTCTCTCTCTCTCTCTCTCTCTCTCTCTCTCTCTCTCTCTCTCTCTCTCTCTCTCTCTCTCTCTCTCTCTCTCTCTCATTGTACTCGTGTTCTCGCGAGAACACAGCAGCAGTTCTCGCCTCCCGGAGCGGTACGGAGCATCACCAGGATGTCTCCCGCCGGCCGCGCATGCTCAGTAGCGCCCGCGTTGGACCATCATCTTCATCATCTTCATCAGCATCTTCTTCATCATCCTCAGCGGCGCATGACCGAGGGACCGACGGGCGCGTGACCGACAGACCGGGCGCGTGACCGAGGGACCGCGCGCGTGACGGACGGACCGACGGGCGCGTGACCGACAGACCGGGCGCGTGACCGAGGGACCGCGCGCGTGACGGACGGACCGACGGGCGCGTGACCGACAGACCGGGCGCGTGACCGACTCCTCCTCCCTCGCGCCACAAAGCGTCCGCCGCCCCGCGCGCCATGGGGGTCTCGAGCTCCTGCTGCGTCCCCGCGAGCCCCAAGCGGCGCCGCAACGCCCACGCGAGGCTCGAGTCCTTCACGGAACCGGAACCGGAACCGGAGCTGAGCCGCGAGGACAGCGGCTGCAACCTGCAGCACATCAGCGACCGGGAGAACGTCGACGGTAACCTCTCCTGCTCCTCCTCCTCCTCTCCTGCTCCTCCTCCTCCTCCTCCTCCTCCTCCTCCTCCTGCTCCTCCTCCTCCTCCTCTACCTCCCCATCATCCATCCCATCAACTCCCGGGTTTAGAGGCTTTAAAAAAGGCACAACCACTGCAGGGTTGTGCCTTTTTCTAACACTAGTGCCTTGCTCAATACTGAGCTACACAGGGAACAGAACCCAGATCTCTATCGCCTCTCCTCCTCTCTCCTCTCCTCCTCTCTCATCTCTCCTCCTCCTCTCTCCTCTCTTCTCCTCCTCTCTCCTCTTCTCCTCTCTCCTCCTCCTATCTCCTCTCTCCTCCTCTCCTCTTCTCCTCTCTCCTCCTACTATCTCCTCTCTCCTCCTCTCCTCCTCTCCTCTCCTCTCTCCTCTCTCCTCCTCTCTATTGTTGAGGTCTTAGCAGACTGAAGCTCCTCTCTGTCTGCATCTCATCTCAGTTTCCACTGCAGCTCATCGCTTGAATTCCTGAATAATTTGTTGCACTGCTCCTCAACGATGATGCAATGAGGAGGAGGAGGAGGAGGAGGAGGAGGGAGGAGGAGGAGCTAGGCGCATGATGAATATTGTTACCATGTGACCCCGGACCGCCTAATGAAGACAGTCCATGAAATCAATTGATTGACCAAGATAAGAGTTAATTAGTGGACAAACTACTACCAAAATAAGAGTTCATTAGTGCACAAACTACTACCAAAATAAGAGTTCATTAGTGGACAAACTACTACCAAAATAAGAGTTCATTAGTGGACAAACTACTACCAAAATAAGAGTTCATTAGTGGACAAACTACTACCAAAATAAGAGTTCATTAGTGGACAAACTACTACCAAAATAAGAGTTCATTAGTGGACAAACTACTACCAAAATAAGAGTTCATTAGTGCACAAACTACTACCAAAATAAGAGTTCATTAGTGGACAAACTACTACCAAAATAAGAGTTCATTAGTGGACAAACTACTACCAAAATAAGAGTTCATTAGTGCACAAACTACTACCAAAATACTGGTTCATAAGTGGACAAACTACTAACAAAATAAGAGTACATTAGTGGACAAATTTCTACCAAAATAAGAGTTCTTTAGTGGACAAGCTACTACCAAAATAAGAGTTAATTTGTGCACAAACTACTACCAAAATACTGGTTCATAAGTGGACAAACTACTAACAAAATAAGAGTTCATTAGTGGACAAACTACTACCAAAATAAGAGTTCATTAGTGGACAAACTACTACCAAAATAAGAGTTCATTAGTGCACAAACTACTACCAAAATACTGGTTCATAAGTGGACAAACTACTAACAAAATAAGAGTACATTAGTGGACAAATTTCTACCAAAATAAGAGTTCTTTAGTGGACAAGCTACTACCAAAATAAGAGTTAATTTGTGCACAAACTACGACCAAAATAAGGGTTCACACCGGCATGAACTACTTTCAAAATGAATTCCCGGTGGGACAAGCGACCAACACAACAAGAGTCCCGTCTCCATGGAAACGGCTGACCCTTTATCGGGGGCTGAGCTGACAGGCGAGCCTCAGCTCTCCGGTTACCTGTGCAGGTGTGCTGCCGGTCTACCTGAGCGTGTGTCGTGTTTACCTGAGTCGCTCCAGGTCGGGTGTCGGCACCGCTCGGCATTCTGGGAGCCGGGAATCATTGCGTCACGGAGATAATATTATGAGATGTTACGTATTTATGAGTTAGCCGCGATGACATAGCCGCGGTCGCTAAACACACACCCTGATGATGATGGTGATGATGGTGGTGGAGTCTCTGCCTTCGCCTGACTCAGGGCTAGACAGGCCCATGCATGTGTGTGTGGGTGAGAGTGTGTGTGTGTGTGTGTGTGTTGTGTTGTGTGTGTGTGTGTGTGTGTGTGTGTGTGTGTGTGTGTGTGTGTGTGTGTGTGTGTTAGCCTAGCTTGTGGTGGATCTGTTAGCCTCGCTTGTGGTCTGGATCTGTTAGCCTAGCTTGTGGTCTGAATCTGTTAGCCTAGCTTGTGGTCTGGATCTGTTAGCATAGCTTGCGGTCTGGATCTGTTAGCCTAGCCTGCGGTCAAGGGTCACCCACATGTCCTCGACGGTGATGTCCTTGAGGATCTGACAGTAGTCCACGTTCCAGACCGCCTGGTCGTCCCACACCTTGGACGCTAGCAGGATGGCCCCAAGGACGATGCGCTTCCAGTTGCCGGGACTGATGGTCATCTCCGCGTACGTCAGGAGACGCTCCAGGTACACCTGGACCCCACATACACCCCGTTACATACACTTATTATCGTCATTACTGTTACCTACTGGTCACGGGTACTGTGGTTTACAGGGACGTTTACTCAACTACCTCAAACAGGAAGTCAACTACCTCCACGAACATGTAGTCAACTACATCCTCAAACAGGAAGTCAACTACCTCCACTCACATGTAGTCAACTACCTCCACTCACATGTAGTCAACTACCTCCACTCACATGTAGTCAACTACCTCCACTAACATGTAGTCAACTACCTCCACTAACATGTAGTCAACTACCTCCACTAACATGTAGTCAACTACCTCCACTCACATGTAGTCAACTACCTCCACTAACATGTAGTCAACTACCTCCACTAACATGTAGTCAACTACCTCCACTAACATGTAGTCAACTACCTCCACTCACATGTAGTCAACTACCTCCACTAACATGTAGTCAACTACCTCCACTCACATGTAGTCAACTACCTCCACTAACATGTAGTCAACTACCTCCACTAACATGTAGTCAACTACCTCCACTAACATGTAGTCAACTACCTCCACTAACATGTAGTCAACTACCTCCACTCACATGTAGTCAACTACCTCCACTCACATGTAGTCAACTACCTCCACTAACATGTAGTCAACTACCTCCACGAACATGTAGTCAACTACCTCCACGAACATGTAGTCAACTACATCCTCAAACAGGAAGTCAACTACCTCCACTCACATGTAGTCAACTACCTCCACAAACATGTAGTCAACTACCTCCACTCACATGTAGTCAACTACCACAAACATGTAGTCAACTACCTCCACTCACATGTAGTCAACTACCTCCACTAACATGTAGTCAACTACCTCCACTAACATGTAGTCAACTACCTCCACTAACATGTAGTCAACTACCTCCACTAACATGTAGTCAACTACCTCCACTCACATGTAGTCAACTACCTCCACTCACATGTAGTCAACTACCTCCACTAACATGTAGTCAACTACCTCCACTAACATGTAGTCAACTACCTCCACTAACATGTAGTCAACTACCTCCACTCACATGTAGTCAACTACCTCCACTAACATGTAGTCAACTACCTCCACTCACATGTAGTCAACTACCTCCACTCACATGTAGTCAACTACCTCCACTCACATGTAGTCAACTACCTCCACTAACATGTAGTCAACTACCTCCACTAACATGTAGTCAACTACCTCCACTAACATGTAGTCAACTACCTCCACTCACATGTAGTCAACTACCTCCACTCACATGTAGTCAACTACCTCCACTAACATGTAGTCAACTACCTCCACTAACATGTAGTCAACTACCTCCACGAACATGTAGTCAACTACATCCTCAAACAGGAAGTCAACTACCTCCACTCACATGTAGTCAACTACCTCCACAAACATGTAGTCAACTACCTCCACTAACATGTAGTCAACTACCTCCACTCACATGTAGTCAACTACCTCCACAAACATGTAGTCAACTACCTCCACTCACATGTAGTCAACTACCTCCACTAACATGTAGTCAACTACCTCCACTCACATGTAGTCAACTACCTCCACTAACATGTAGTCAACTACCTCCACTAACATGTAGTCAACTACCTCCACTAACATGTAGTCAACTACTTCCACTAACATGTAGTCAACTACCTCCACTAACATGTAGTCAACTACCTCCACTAACATGTAGTCAACTACCTCCACTAACATGTAGTCAACTACCTCCACTAACATGTAGTCAACTACCTCCACTAACATGTAGTCAACTACCTCCACTCACATGTAGTCAACTACCTCCACTAACATGTAGTCAACTACCTCCACTCACATGTAGTCAACTACTTCCACTAACATGTAGTCAACTACCTCCACTAACATGTAGTCAACTACCTCCACTAACATGTAGTCAACTACCTCCACTCACATGTAGTCAACTACCTCCACTAACATGTAGTCAACTACCTCCACAAACATGTAGTCAACTACCTCCACTCACATGTAGTCAACTACCTCCACTAACATGTAGTCAACTACCTCCACTAACATGTAGTCAACTACCTCCACTAACATGTAGTCAACTACCTCCACTAACATGTAGTCAACTACCTCCACTCACATGTAGTCAACTACCTCCACTCACATGTAGTCAACTACCTCCACTAACATGTAGTCAACTACCTCCACTCACATGTAGTCAACTACCTCCACTAACATGTAGTCAACTACCTCCACTAACATGTAGTCAACTACCTCCACAAACATGTAGTCAACTACCTCCACTCACATGTAGTCAACTACCTCCACTAACATGTAGTCAACTACCTCCACTAACATGTAGTCAACTACCTCCACTAACATGTAGTCAACTACCTCCACTAACATGTAGTCAACTACCTCCACAAACATGTAGTCAACTACCTCCACAAACATGTAGTCAACTACCTCCACTGATATGGAGTCAACTACCTCCTCAAACATGTAAACTACCTCCTCAAACATGTGGTAAACCAGTGGCTGTAGTAAACCAGTATACCAGTAGAGTACCAGTGCACACTTGGACTCACCAGGGTGACGATGGCGCACTCTGCTGTCAGCTGAGCCGAGCAGAACAGAGTCCGGACGAAGCGGTAGATCTGCTTCTGCTCCGGCTCCTGGTCATCGTAGTCCACCGGTACCACCGAGCTCTGGAGGAAGAGGAGGAGGAGGAGGAGGAGGAATATGAGGAGTTTCAGGAGGGGTAGGGAAGGACAGTAGTATCTCATATCTGATTGGTCTAACTGGTGTATTCTCACGGAGGACCAATAGGGAAGGGGAACCTACCGAGAGGGGGTGGAGCTTCTCGTCAAAGATGTCTTGCACCGTCCCTCCATTACAGTCTCTGGAAGCAGAGAGACAGGCAGACAGGTCAGATAGACAGATATACGTATATTATGTAAGTATAATATTATATTCTGTTCCGGAATCCGGTCTGAGGTCTGGGGTCTTGGGTCTTGGGGGCCTGGGGGGTCTGAGGTCTGGGGGGGGTCTAGAGTCTTGGGGGGTCCGGGGGTCTGGGGGGTCTGGGTCAACCGTTCCTTCCCAGAATCCATTGCAGTGGAAGCGTGTGAACGTGTGAACTTTGACCTCGTCCTCACCGGTTTTTGATGTGGTAGAAGATAGCCAAGGCTACGCTGTAGAGACACAACACACACACACACACAACTGAACCACATGCTCTTAATGGCTGATTCTGATTGGTTAGTGGCTCTGACTGGTGGAGGTATTTAGTTGCGAGTTCGATTACCACTTGATGGTGTACTTGAGGTTGGGCTGGCTGACGGTGCTGTCGTCCAGGAAGATGGTGGAGCAGGAACTGTATTTCCGCTCAGCCTGCTACACACACACACACAACACACACACACACACACACACACACACACACACACACACACACACACACACACACCACACACACACACCACACCACACACACACACACACACACCACACACACACACACACACCACACACACATACACACATTCATTAGAAGGTTATGATAAGGTTAAGGGTCATTATAAGTTTAATGTCATTAGTGTCTTACCTTTGATTCCATGAGGTTTGATAACTAAAAGGACAAAAAGACAATGCTATTTAGCGGAAAAGGGGACAAAAACAAACTCATAGTTTCCTAATAGTTTATTAAATTGTTACTCAGAACAGGAACATTGTGATTATAAAAGAGACACTCACATTGTTGATGAACAAACTCTTTCTCTTCTCTCGCACTGAAAGACAACAAAACAGTTAAGACCATTGTTCCACACTGGAAAATAGCTTTTATGAGTTAGTGGACCAGTAGCTGTAACTCCTGACCAGTAAGACAGGAACGCTGAGCTAAACATTTCTAACTAGTCAGACAGACAGACAGACAGACCGACCGTCATCTAGTCAGTTAGCTTCTCAATGCTAAGGAATGACAGTGAATACAGAGGACTTGGGTCGGCTGGAAGGGAATGAATGTGCAGGTTTGTCCCAGCAGGGGGAGACAGAGACCTTAATGTTCTTACACATATTAATGCTCAGGGACACCTCCACACTTAGCTAGGAGGAGCAGGTAGGGTTAGGTGGTGTCTTGCTCAGGGACACCTCCACACTTAGCTAGGAGGAGCAGGTAGGGTTAGGTGGTGTCTTGCTCAGGGACACCTCCACACTTAGCTAGGAGGAGCAGGTAGGGTTAGGTGGTGTCTTGCTCAGGGACACCTCCACACTTAGCTAGGAGGAGCAGGTAGGGTTAGGTGGTGTCTTGCTCAGGTACACCTCCACACTTAGCTAGGAGGAGCAGGTAGGGTTAGGTGGTGTCTTGCTCAGGGACACCTCCACACTTAGCTAGGAGGAGCAGGTAGGGTTAGGTGGTGTCTTGCTCAGGGACACCTTCACACTTAGCTAGGGGGAGCAGGTAGGGTTAGGTGGTGTCTTGCTCAGAGGTGGGTGCACTCACTGTCCGTCTGGGACTTGCTGAGGAAGATGGTTCCGGCTCGTGCGTAATCCGCTGGGTTGGACTCCATGTTCAGCTCTGGGAGATAATAACATAAATAAATATCAGATGAATCATCACTTGGAGTTCCAGCACAACGCCAACATCACAACAGAGACAGCGCAGCAACTAGACAGCAGAATTATACATATTATAGAAGCGACCGGAATAAAGTGGTTATTGTTGATTCCACGAACAGTTAATTACTCTGACATCACATGTTACAACACCCTTAATTACACCAGTATGACATCAGTCTAACTATTAACACCCTTCATCACGCAAACACATGAGCCAGCGTTTCTGTCAGGATAGCATAGTGTGTGCTAGCTCCACTAACATGTAGTCAACTACCTCAAACAGGAAGTCAACTACCTCCACGAACATGTAGTCAACTACATCCTCAAACAGGAAGTCAACTACCTCCACTCACATGTAGTCAACTACCTCCACAAACATGTAGTCAACTACCTCCACTCACATGTAGTCAACTACCTCCACAAACATGTAGTCAACTACCTCCACTCACATGTAGTCAACTACCTCCACTAACATGTAGTCAACTACCTCCACTAACATGTAGTCAACTACCTCCACTCACATGTAGTCAACTACCTCCACTAACATGTAGTCAACTACCTCCACTCACATGTAGTCAACTACCTCCACTCACATGTAGTCAACTACCTCCACTCACATGTAGTCAACTACCTCCACTAACATGTAGTCAACTACCTCCACTAACATGTAGTCAACTACCTCCACTCACATGTAGTCAACTACCTCCACTAACATGTAGTCAACTACCTCCACTCACATGTAGTCAACTACCTCCACTCACATGTAGTCAACTACCTCCACTAACATGTAGTCAACTACCTCCACTAACATGTAGTCAACTACCTCCACGAACATGTAGTCAACTACCTCCACGAACATGTAGTCAACTACATCCTCAAACAGGAAGTCAACTACCTCCACTCACATGTAGTCAACTACCTCCACTAACATGTAGTCAACTACCTCCACTAACATGTAGTCAACTACCTCCACTAACATGTAGTCAACTACCTCCACTAACATGTAGTCAACTACCTCCACTCACATGTAGTCAACTACCTCCACTAACATGTAGTCAACTACCTCCACAAACATGTAGTCAACTACCTCCACTCACATGTAGTCAACTACCTCCACAAACATGTAGTCAACTACCTCCACTAACATGTAGTCAACTACCTCCACAAACATGTAGTCAACTACCTCCACTCACATGTAGTCAACTACTTCCACTAACATGTAGTCAACTACCTCCACTAACATGTAGTCAACTACCTCCACTCACATGTAGTCAACTACTTCCACTAACATGTAGTCAACTACCTCCACTAACATGTAGTCAACTACCTCCACTAACATGTAGTCAACTACCTCCACTAACATGTAGTCAACTACCTCCACTAACATGTAGTCAACTACCTCCACTAACATGTAGTCAACTACCTCCACTAACATGTAGTCAACTACCTCCACTAACATGTAGTCAACTACCTCCACTCACATGTAGTCAACTACCTCCACTAACATGTAGTCAACTACCTCCACTAACATGTAGTCAACTACCTCCACTAACATGTAGTCAACTACCTCCACTAACATGTAGTCAACTACCTCCACTAACATGTAGTCAACTACCTCCACAAACATGTAGTCAACTACCTCCACTCACATGTAGTCAACTACCTCCACTAACATGTAGTCAACTACCTCCACTAACATGTAGTCAACTACCTCCACTCACATGTAGTCAACTACCTCCACTAACATGTAGTCAACTACCTCCACTCACATGTAGTCAACTACCTCCACTAACATGTAGTCAACTACCTCCACTAACATGTAGTCAACTACCTCCACTCACATGTAGTCAACTACCTCCACTAACATGTAGTCAACTACCTCCACTAACATGTAGTCAACTACCTCCACAAACATGTAGTCAACTACCTCCACTAACATGTAGTCAACTACCTCCACAAACATGTAGTCAACTACCTCCACTAACATGTAGTCAACTACCTCTCAACTAGACCTGGTGCCTAGGCCTGTTAGCCTCGCATAGCTTGTGGTTTGGATCTGTTAGCCTAGCTTGTAGGGGTGGGAATCTCTTGGCACCTCACGATTCCATTCGATTCCGATTCAGAGGTCAACGATTCGATTCTAAACCGATTATCGATGCAACTATTTTTTATGTACATTTCCATGCGTGATTTAAAAAAATATGTAAATACTTTGCTACTCAGAGGCCACCAGGGGCGCACTATCAAGGAAGCGCAAGAGCGAGACAGACAGTTCGCGCCAGGTAACGAGAGCAAAACACGAGAGCGAGACAGATAGTAGGAGAGCGAGACAGATAGTAGGAGAGCGAGACAGTTTTGCACCAAGAAAGTGTTCATGCACACACCCTCATTATGGACCGACGAAGAGGACTTCGGTGGTTTTAGTACGCAGGAGGAAGACGATGACACGGGGTAATGGCTGACTTTTGTGGTATAACGGGCTTGTTGTTTTGATACAGTAAACGGCTGCGTTACTGCACCTTTACTGCTGTGTTTGGCACTTTTGGGAAAAGATGCTGGTTATGTTTTTTAAGCAGCGTGTTACTTGCACCTTACTGCCGTGTTACAGGCAAGCACTTTTAAAAACAATTAAATTTAGCCATTTAACATTTTTGCCTCGTCAAGTTGCTGTAAGCTTTGTTTTTTGTTATACTGCACTACTACTATGACTACAGGACGTGCGCTGGGAGCGCACCGTTGTATTATTTGTTGTACTGCACGAACGCTGTTCGTCCATGTCAAAGATGTGAAAGTTTGATTGTTTGATTGAAAGATTTATTGTGTTTCCCAAATGTTAATAAATGGGACGCTTTGCGTTACCAAACAGTCATCTCTGTCCCGACAATCCCTCCGTGGTAGCAGGAACCCTTATATAGGCAATTAAACATT
The DNA here is from genome assembly GCA_002895965.2 of Coryphaenoides rupestris. Classification (NCBI taxonomy): domain Eukaryota; kingdom Metazoa; phylum Chordata; class Actinopteri; order Gadiformes; family Macrouridae; genus Coryphaenoides; species Coryphaenoides rupestris. The sequence continues at coordinate 234,960 of PIJE02000200.1, forward strand.
AAAACACCTGCGGCTTATAGTCGGGTGCGGCTTATATATGGAACAATCTGTATTTTCCCTCAAATTTAGCTGGTGCGGCTTATATTCAGATGCGTCTTATAGTCCGGAAATTACGGTATATAAACAACTCGCACATGTGTTTGGTGCGCATGCGTGTACAGCAGAGAACCGGCAGAAAGGAGAGTTTTCTGTAGCGCTCTGCAGCAAGCGAACAGAATGTTGCAGCAGGCAAACTAATTTAATTTTTTAAATTCCGATTATTAACTTATCTGAATCGATTCGGAATCGTTCTGGAGAGAATCGCGATGCATCGAAGAATCGATTATTATTTCCACCCCTACTAGCTTGTGGTCTGGATCTGTTAGCCTCGCCTGTGGTCTGGATCTGTTAGCCTCGCTTGTGGTCTGGATCTGTTAGCCTCGCCTGTGGTCTGGATCGGTTAGCCTAGCTTGTGGTCTGAATCTGTTAGCCTCGCTTGTGGTCTGGATCTGTTAGCCTCGCTTGCGGTCTGGATCTGTTAGCCTCGCTTGTGGTCTGGATCTGTTAGCCTAGCTTGTGGTCTGAATCTGTTAGCCTAGCTTGTGGTCTGGATCTGTTAGCCTCGCTTGTGGTCTGGATCTGTTAGCCTCGCTTGTGGTCTGGATCTGTTAGCCTAGCTTGTGGTCTGGATCTGTTAGCCTCGCCTGTGGTCTGGATCGGTAGCCCTAGCTATGTGGTCTGAATCTGGTTAGCCTCGCTTGTTTGTCTGGATCTGTTAAGCCTCGCTTGCGGTCTGGATCTGTTAGCCTAGCCTGCGGTCAAGGGTCACCCACATGTCCTCGACGGTGATGTCCTTGCAGGATCTGACAGTAGTCCACGTCCAGACCGCCTTGGTCGTCCCACACTTGGACGCTAGCAGGGATGGCCCCAAGGACGATGCGCTTCCAGTTGCCGGGACTGATGGTCATCTCCGCGTACGTCAGGAGACGCTCCAGGTACACCTGGACCCCACATACACCCCGTTACATACACTTATTATCGTCATTACTGTTACCTACTGGTCACGGGTACTGTGGTTTACAGGGACGTTTACTCAACTACCTCAAACAGGAAGTCAACTACCTCCACGAACATGTAGTCAACTACATCCTCAAACAGGAAGTCAACTACCTCCACGAACATGTAGTCAACTACATCCTCAAACAGGAAGTCAACTACCTCACTCACATGTAGTCAACTACCTCCACAAACATGTAGTCAACTTACCTTCCACTAACATGTAGTCAACTACCTCCACTCACATGTAGTCAACTACCTCCACTCACATGTAGTCAACTACCTCCACTAACATGTAGTCAACTACCTCCACAAACATGTAGTCAACTACCTCCACAAACATGTAGTCAACTACCTCCACTCACATGTAGTCAACTACCTCCACTCACATGTAGTCAACTACCTCCACTCACATGTAGTCAACTACCTCCACTAACATGTAGTCAACTACCTCCACTAACATGTAGTCAACTACCTCCACTCAACATGTAGTCAACTACCTCCACTAACATGTAGTCAACTACCTCCACTCACATGTAGTCAACTACCTCCACTCACATGTAGTCAACTACCTCCACTAACATGTTAGTTCAACTACCTCCACGAACATGTAGTCAACTACCTCCACGAACATGTAGTCAACTACATCCTCAAACAGGAAGTCAACTACCTCCACTCACATGTAGTCAACTACCTCCACAAACATGTAGTCAACTACCTCCACTCACATGTAGTCAACTACATCCTCAAACAGGAAGTCAACTACCTCCACTCACATGTAGTCAACTACCTCACAAACATGTAGTCAACTACCTCCACTAACATGTAGTCAACTACCTCCACTCACATGTAGTCAACTACCTCCACAAACATGTAGTCAACTACCTCCACTCACATGTAGTCAACTACCTCCACTCACATGTAGTCAACTACCTCCACTCACATGTAGTCAACTACCTCCACTAACATGTAGTCAAACTACCCTCACAACATGTAGTTACTACTCCACTCACATGTAGTCAACTACCTCCACTAACATGTAGTCAACTACCTCCACTCACATGTAGTCAACTACCTCCACTCACATGTAGTCAACTACCTCCACTCACATGTAGTCAACTACCTCCACTAACATGTAGTCAACTACCTCCACGAACATGTAGTCAACTACCTCCACGAACATGTAGTCAACTACATCCTCAAACAGGAAGTCAACTACCTCCACTCACATGTAGTCAACTACCTCCACAAACATGTAGTCAACTACCTCCACTAACATGTAGTCAACTACCTCCACGAACATGTAGTCAACTACATCCTCAAACAGGAAGTCAACTACCTCCACTCACATGTAGTCAACTACCTCCACAAACATGTATTCAACTACCTCCACAAACATGTAGTCAACTACCTCCACTCACATGTTAGTCAACTACCTCCACAAACATGTAGTCAACTACCTCCACTCACATGTAGTCAACTACCTCCACAAACATGTAGTCAACTACCTCCACTCACATGTAGTCAACTACTTCCACTAACATGTAGTCAACTACCTCCACTCACATGTAGTCAACTACCTCCACTCACATGTAGTCAACTACTTCCACTAACATGTAGTCAACTACCTCCACTAACATGTAGTCAACTACCTCCACTAACAGTGGTCAACTACCTCCACTAACATGTAGTCAACTACCTCCACTAACATGTAGTCAACTACCTCCACTCACATGTAGTCAAACTACCTCCACTCACATGTAGTCAACTACCTCCACAAACATGTAGTCAACTACCTCCACTCACATGTAGTCAACTACTTCCACTAACATGTAGTCAACTACCTCCACTAACATGTAGTCAACTACCTCCACTAACATGTAGTCAACTACCTCCACTCACATGTAGTCAACTACCTCCACTAACATGTAGTCAACTACCTCCACAAACATGTAGTCAACTACCTCCACTCACATGTAGTCAACTACTTCCACTAACATGTAGTCAACTACCTCCACAAACATGTAGTCAACTACCTCCACTCACATGTCGTCAACTACCTCCACTCACATGTAGTCAACTACCTCCACTCACATGTAGTCAACTACCCCCACTACATGTAGTCAACTACCTCCACTCACATGTAGTCAACTACTTCCACTAACATGTATTCAACTACCTCCACTAACATGTAGTCGACTACCTCCACTAACATGTAGTCGACTACCTCCACAAACGTAGTCAACTACCTCCACTCACATGTAGTCAACTACCTCCACTAACATGTAGTCGACTACCTCCACTAACATGTAGTCGACTACCTCCACAAACGTAGTCAACTACCTCCACTCACATGTAGTCAACTACCTCCACAAACATGTAGTCGACTACCTCCACAAACATGTAGTCAACTACCTCCACTGATATGGAGTCAACTACCTCCTCAAACATGTAAACTACCTCCTCAAACATGTGGTAACCAGTGGCTGTAGTAAACCAGTATACCAGTAGAGTACCAGTGCACACTTGGACTCACCAGGGTGACGATGGCGCACTCTGCTGTCAGCTGAGCCGAGCAGAACAGAGTCCGGACGAAGCGGTAGATCTGCTTCTGCTCCGGCTCCTGGTCATCGTAGTCCACCGGTACCACCGAGCTCTGGAGGAAGAGGAGGAGGAGGAGGAGGAGGAATATGAGGAGTTTCAGGAGGGGTAGGGAAGGACAGTAGTATCTCATATCTGATTGGTCTAACTGGTGTATTCTCACGGAGGACCAATAGGGAAGGGGAACCTACCGAGAGGGGGTGGAGCTTCTCGTCAAAGATGTCTTGCACCGTCCCTCCATTACAGTCTCTGGAAGCAGAGAGACAGGCAGACAGGTCAGATAGACAGATATACGTATATTATGTAAGTATAATATTATATTCTGTTCCGGAATCCGGTCTGAGGTCTGGGGTCTTGGGTCTTGGGGGCCTGGGGGGTCTGAGGGTCTGGGGGGGTCTAGAGTCTTGGGGGGTCCGGGGGTCTGGGGGGTCTGGGTCAACCGTTCCTTCCCAGAATCCATTGCAGTGGAAGCGTGTGAACGTGTGAACTTTGACCTCGTCCTCACCGGTTTTTGATGTGGTAGAAGATAGCCAAGGCTACGCTGTAGAGACACAACACACACACACACACAACTGAACCACATGCTCTTAATGGCTGATTCTGATTGGTTAGTGGCTCTGACTGGTGGAGGTATTTAGTTGCGAGTTCGATTACCACTTGATGGTGTACTTGAGATTGGGTTGGCTGACGGTGCTGTCGTCCAGGAAGATGGTGGAGCAAGAGCTGTGTTTACACCTGCTGCTAGCCTGCTACACACACACACACACACACACACACACACACACACACACACACACACACACACACACACACACACACACACCACACACACACACACACACCACACACACACACACACACACACACACACACACACACACACACACACACACACACACATATGAGATCATGGTCATTAGAAGGTTATGATAAGGTTAAGGGTCATTATAAGTTTAATGTCATTAGTGTCTTACCTTTGATTCCATGAGGTTTGATAACTAAAAGGACAAAAAGACAATGCTATTTAGCGGAAAAGGGGACAAAAACAAACTCATAGTTTCCTAATAGTTTATTAAATTGTTACTCAGAACAGGAACATTGTGATTATAAAAGAGACACTCACATTGTTGATGAACAAACTCTTTCTCTTCTCTCGCACTGAAAGACAACAAAACAGTTAAGACCATTGTTCCACACTGGAAAATAGCTTTTATGAGTTAGTGGACCAGTAGCTGTAACTCCTGACCAGTAAGACAGGAACGCTGAGCTAAACATTTCTAACTAGTCTGACAGACAGACAGACAGACAGACCGACCGTCATCTAGTCAGTTAGCTTCTCAATGCTAAGGAATGACAGTGAATACAGAGGACTTGGGTCGGCTGGAAGGGAATGAATGTGCAGGTTTGTCCAGCAGGGGGAGACAGAGACCTTACTGTTCTTACACATATTAATGCTCAGGGACACCTCCACACTTAGCTAGGAGGAGCAGGTAGGGTTAGGTGGTGTCTTGCTCAGGGACACCTCCACACTTAGCTAGGAGGAGCAGGTAGGGTTAGGTGGTGTCTTGCTCAGGGACACCTCCACACTTAGCTAGGAGGAGCAGGTAGGGTTAGGTGGTGTCTTGCTCAGGGACACCTCCACACTTAGCTAGGAGGAGCAGGTAGGGTTAGGTGGTGTCTTGCTCAGGTACACCTCCACACTTAGCTAGGAGGAGCAGGTAGGGTTAGGTGGTGTCTTGCTCAGGGACACCTCCACACTTAGCTAGGAGGAGCAGGTAGGGTTAGGTGGTGTCTTGCTCAGGGACACCTTCACACTTAGCTAGGGGGAGCAGGTAGGGTTAGGTGGTGTCTTGCTCAGAGGTGGGTGCACTCACTGTCCGTCTGGGACTTGCTGAGGAAGATGGTTCCGGCTCGTGCGTAATCCGCTGGGTTGGACTCCATGTTCAGCTCTGGGAGATAATAACATAAATAAATATCAGATGAATCATCACTTGGAGTTCCAGCACAACGCCAACATCACAACAGAGACAGCGCAGCAACTAGACAGCAGAATTATACATATTATAGAAGCGACCGGAATAAAGTGGTTATTGTTGATTCCACGAACAGTTAATTACTCTGACATCACATGTTACAACACCCTTAATTACACCAGTATGACATCAGTCTAACTATTAACACCCTTCATCACGCAAACACATGAGCCAGCGTTTCTGTCAGGATAGCATAGTGTGTGCTAGGCTCACACACACACACACACACACACACACACACACACACACACACACACACACACACACACACACACACACACACACTCTCACCCACACACACATGCATGGGCCTGTCTAGCCCTGAGTCAGGCGAAGGCAGAGACTCCACCACCATCATCACCATCATCATCAGGGTGTGTGTTTAGCGACCGCGGCTATGTCATCGCGGCTAACTCATAAATACGTAACATCTCATAATATTATCTCCGTGACGCAATGATTCCCGGCTCCCAGAATGCCGAGCGGTGCCGACACCCGACCTGGAGCGACTCAGGTAAACACGACACACGCTCAGGTAGACCGGCAGCACACCTGCACAGGTAACCGGAGAGCTGAGGCTCGCCTGTCAGCTCAGCCCCCGATAAAGGTCAGCCGTTTCCATGGAGACGGGACTCTTGTTGTGTTGGTCGCTTGTCCCACCGGGAATTCATTTTGAAAGTAGTTCATGCCGGTGTGAACCCTTATTTTGGTCGTAGTTTGTGCACAAATTAACTCTTATTTTGGTAGTAGCTTGTCCACTAAAGAACTCTTATTTTGGTAGAAATTTGTCCACTAATGTACTCTTATTTTGGTAGTAGTTTGTCCACTTATGAACCAGTTATTTTGGTAGTAGTTTGTGCACAAAATTAACTCTTATTTTGGTAGTAGCTTGTCCACTAAAGAACTCTTATTTTGGTAGAAATTTGTTCCACTAATGTACTCTTATTTTGTTAGTAGTTTGTCCACTTATGAACCAGTATTTTGGTAGTAGTTTGTGCACAAATTAACTCTTATTTTGGTAGTAGCTTGTCCACTAAGACTCTTATTTTGGTAGAAATTTGTCCACTAATGTACTCTTATTTTGTTAGTAGTTTGTCCACTTATGAACCAGTATTTTGGTAGTAGTTTGTGCACTAATGAACTCTTATTTTGGTAGTAGTTTGTCCACTAATGAACTCTTATTTTGGTAGTAGTTTGTCCACTAATGAACTCTTATTTTGGTAGTAGTTTGTGCACTAATGAACTCTTATTTGGTAGTAGTTTGTCCACTAATGAACTCTTATTTGGTAGTAGTTTGTCCACTAATGAACTCTTATTTTGGTAGTAGTTTGTCCACTAATTAACTCTTATTTTGGTAGTAGTTTGTCCACTAATGAACTCTTATTTTGGTAGTAGTTTGGTCCACTAATGAACTCTTATTTTGGTAGTAGTTTGTGCACTAATGAACTCTTATTTTGGTAGTAGTTTGTCCACTAATTAACTCTTATCTTGGTCAATCAATTGATTTCATGGACTGTCTTCATTAGGCGGTCCGTGGGTCCCACAGTCTAGTTGAGCCACCGGCCGCCACGTCTAGCTGGTCTAACAGGAAGTCCCGCCTCCCTCGACAGGAACGAACTGGAGCGCCACTTCCTGGAGCTGCTGCAGTTCAACATCAACGTTCCGTCCAGCGTCTACGCTAAGTACTACTTCGACCTGCGCTCGCTAGCCGACGACAACAAGCTCAGCTTCCCCCTGGAGCCGCTCAGCAGAGACAAGGCCCAGAAACTAGAGGTCTGTCTGCCCGCCTGTCTGTCTGCCCGTCTGTCTGCCCGTCCATCTGTCTGCCCGTCCGTCTGTCTACCCGTCTGTCTGTCTGCCCACCTGCTGTCTAAGCTGTCTCACCTCCCGTCCCTGCAGGCGATCTCCCGTCTGTGTGACGACCGTTACCGTGACGTCCGCCGGGCGTCCAGGAAGCGATGGTCCAGCGTGGACAACCTGTGTGGCGTCCCCTGGGTCCCCGCCATCCTGTCCTAGCGCCTAGCAACCCGCCTAGCAACCAGCCACCACCACCGGTAACCCCTGGCAACCTACCGTGATTACTGGTAACCCCTAGCAACCGGATAACCACTAGCGACCTTCCATGGATACCGGTAACCAATGACAACCTTCCACGAACGCTGGTCACCAATGGCGACGTTCCAGAGATATTGGTAACCATGGATACCGGTCACCAATGGCAACATTCCATAGATACTGTTAAGCCCTAGTAACGGGCCATGGATGCTGGTAACCAATAGCAACCAGCGATGGATACCAGCACCAAGATGGAGTGCCGGGCGCCCAGTTGGACAACACTGACCCCACCTGGCAATGCACGCAGGGTCGTGACCTCTGACCTCCACCCTCACAGAGCCTCAACCCTTCTGGTCCTCGAGGGAGGGAGGGAGAGAGAGGGAGAGAGAGGGAGGGAGACAGAAAACGAGAGGGAGAGAGAGATGGGAGAGAAAGAGATAGGGAGATAGAGGGAGAGAGAGAGGGGGGAGAGTGAGAGAGAGAGATAGAGGGAGAGATAGGGAGAGAGAGAGGGGGGAGAGTGAGAGAGAGAGATAGAGGGAGAGATAGGGAGATAGAGGGGGGAGAGTGAGAGAGAGAGAGACTCCCTAGGGTTCCTGACCAGCCACTGACTCCCCACACTAACTGCCTGACTCACAATCACTTTTCTGCCGCTTTCAAAATAAACTTTATTTATCCCGCGGTCGACAGTCGACGCTGTTACCGTAACCACGGGAACCAGGACGTTTCCCCGGAGACGGGAGCGGTAGCCGGTCTCTCCCGTGAGCACCGAGGTTCACGTCCTGTGGTCTCTCTCAGGTAGTCTAGACGTTGGGTAGGAGGTGGTCTGTAGTCTGGCCTTTTAAAGGCACATTTGGAACATTTCATTTTAATACGGTTCATATTAATTTTATTGATATCTTCACTGAAATGCACGTGACTGTCTCGTTAAAAGCACATTATAGCGGCTGGTGTATTCATTACACAACGTAGTGTCATGTCCTGACCAGCAGGGTGCGCCAGCGCGCTTCACGCTGGTGTTCCCGATCAGTCGTTTCAACGCCAATTTAAGAACCGCTAAATGTTTGTTATTTTAGGAAACAAACATGTCAAATGTGGATTAGACGATAGAGTTTGAAACAAAATCGTTAATCGATCATTAGTTTGGATAGATGGAGTCATCAATAAATCAGTGAGTATTTATTTTCGCATCCCCAGTTGTTTAGAGAAACACAACTTTATGGTAAAACGGACCCACAATTTGTGTTCCTTCACTGTGAAATCAGCTGTCAATGTGTTATTTATGGAAACTCAAAAGTACCAAAGTATTTATTAGGGTTTATTTTCTATTTTTAAAAGTGTCTGGACTGATCATTCTGTGTGTGTAAGATTTGGGACTGTTGAACAAATGTAACTTAAACTGATCAATAATAATAATGTAATCATTCTTAGATCATTGCTCAAGTGGGTTCGGTTTGGTTTTTCTAAATAAACTAAATTGACAGTAAACGGTACAAAGTCATACGAGTATCACGTTATTATTCCAATATTGTAACCGTTTTATGTTTCTATCTGACAAAAGTTTATTTCACCAATAATCTTTGTGATGAAAGAAGTAATAAAAGTGAAGCAGGTAGAATATTTATATGAAGTGTTGAAATGTGTTTCTAATAAAACAAAATGCCTCAGTCTGCGTCTGATGTGAGAACTTGTGTTCATCGCCAAATTTAATTTCAAGCACAGCTCTGCGGTGTCTGGATGTATAAAACTATTAACTAACAAAACACAGACATCTGGATTTAGGAATCCTGTCTGTTCAAGTATAATAATTAAATAAAAGAATCCGCCTGGATCCACGTTCCCTAAGTCACCTGACAGGTGAGTCCGGCCGTTCAGCTGTCGTCTGGCTCCCTCTGACCTGACCTTTGAACTCTGAGCAGGTGACCCCCACCCCTTGCCACAAACTTTGGTAAGCCTAGCTCTGACCTTCGACCTCCGGTGCACCGCTGATCCCTCAACAGATTGCAAAAAAAATAATTAAATGATAATATTCAATATTTAATGCAAACACTCGCTTCACTGAACAAGAATAAATCAATTATAATATTTTGAATTGTGAAGACGGAGAGAGAGACACAGAGACAGAGAGACAGGTGGAGATACAGAGAGACAGGTAGAGAGACAGGTGGAGATACAGAGAGACAGGTAGAGAGACAGGTGGAGATACAGAGACAGGTGGAGAGACAGAGAGACAGGTAAGAGAGACAGAGAGACAGGTGGAGATACAGAGAGACAGGTGGAGAGACAGAGAGACAGGTGGAGAGACAGAGAGACAGGTAGAGAGAGATGAGAGACAGAGAGACAGGTGGAGAGACAGGTAGAGAGAGATGAGAGACAGGTGGAGATAAGGCAGCAGGCAGCATCTCTACTGTGAGGTGAGACACCAAACACAACCTGCCCAGATCTGATTGTGATGGGAGGACTTGATTGTGGACAGACGAGGGAGGGGGGAGAGAGACGGGGGGGGAGAGAGGGAGAGGGAGGGGGGAGAGAGAGAGAGAGAGGGAGAGGAGGGAGGGAGGGGGGAGAGAGAGGGAGATGGGGGGGGAGAGGAGAGGGGGGACGAGAGAGAGAGGGAGGGGGGAGAGAGAGGGGAGAGAGAGAGGAGGTGGGAGAGAGAGAAGGGAGAAAAATGGGAGAGCAGGGAGGGGGGAGACGAGAGAGAAGGGGGGGGAGAGGAGGAGGGGGGGAAAGGTAAGGGGGGAGAGAGAGAAGGGTAGGGTGGAAAGGAGGGAGGACGAGGGAGGAAGTAGGGGAGGGGGGCGAGGAGTGAGAGAGAGAGGCAGGGGGGGTCGGGAACAGGTGGGGAGGTGGACTGGGTCAGACGGTTCTGGAGGTACAGCTCTGGGCATCTCTACCAGTTGGTACAGTCCACCGGTTGGTACAGTCCACCGGGTCGGTCGGTAGGCTGAACCATACACACGTGTGGACACTCCCACTTGTGACGTCACTAATCAACGGGTAGATTTTGCGTTGGCCTGCGATCGTCAACATGGAGGGGGGGGGGGGCGGGCGGGGGTCATGACATCACCAATAAACAGATCCTATTGGTCAGGAGGGGCCGACAGACCACGAGCCGTTTCCTGTGGCGGCACGACTGACTTCCTGTTTATCTGATGGAAATATGAAGCGGCCGTAACCCAGGGCGACCTGCAAACCCATTTCCTGTTTCCTCCAATTATTATTATTTTTTTGTTCCTCTGGGCTGGAAGGAACTTGACCTCTGACCCCTGGCCATCCCTCACCCCTGACGCCTTCCTCCAGTGTTTAAACTACACCAGGCTGACTTGTGTCTGGAGGTGAGCACTTTAGAAGGAACCTGTTGCCTTTCCATTAAACAACACACTTATATATGCTTAATAATACTCAATACTTATAATAATATTCAATACTTCTGGAGTCATGGGCTATATCACCCATTCATACATTTTCAGCACATCAGAACAGTTGTCTTTTATTTTTTACATCACATGACATTTTTTATCTTTATAATATACGTATATTGTGCCGTATGTGTATATATATATATATTTATATTTTTTCACTTCTTGTTATTTTTTGCCTACTTCCTTCGTATTGTCGCCTGCCGTGTTACAAGAGTTTCACTGTCCAGAATGGCCCGGAGTTATTAGTACAATAATAATTAATAAAACACTTTAACTTAACTTAACTGACTGACGAGTGGTGGCGCAGTACCGGTGTTTGGCCGCTAGGTGGCGACGTAACCTCAAGCAACGGCCACGGTGGTCCGACTCCTTTAATGTCCAGGATTCTGTTATTCATCTTGCATAGGAGACGGAAACTACAATATGTTAGTTATTATAATAAGTTATGTTAGTTATTATAATAAGTAATATAATGTTAGTTATTATAATAAGTGAGTAAACAGAGCAGACCAACTCACACCGCAGGGTATACTATTTAAACCGGTTTAAATAGGACTGGACTGTGTGGACTGGTGTGAATAATGTGCACTTTAACTTTGTTGTTCCAGAGCTTAAACTGAAATATAAACACGCTAATAAAGTATCCAGAGTACACACATATATATATATCCTGTATATATTATACAAATATACACGAGGTTATAACAGGAATTAGAAGGACGCAGGCTTAAAATTTCCATAAAACTTTATTTTGAAAATAAAGATCTTCTATCAAAATTGATTTGTCTTTGTACATATTTACAAGCTGATAAAAATGTCCTATAAATGTACAGCAAATACTTCTGAATATAAATACACAAACACACCCGCATGAGACCGCTAAGGCACCTTGACTTGAAAGTACTTCATTACATCTGGACTCAAGACACAGCTGGCAGGCTGAGAGTCCTGCTTCACTGGACTCATAGGGACTCTCCATAGAGGACTCTTAGGGACTCTATAAAGAGGACTCATAGGGACTCTCCATAGAGGACTCTTAGAGACTCTAGATAGAGGACTCTCAGAGACTCTAGAGGACTCTCCATAGAGGACTCTTAGAGACTCTAGATAGAGGACTCTCCATAGAGGTCTCTTAGAGACTCTAGATAGAGGACTCTCCATAGAGGATTCTTAGAGACTCTCCATAGAGGACTCTAGATAGAGGACTCTTAGAGACTCTATATAGAGGACTCTTAGAGAACTCTCCATAGAGGACACTTAGAGACTCTATATAGAGGACTCTTAGAGAACTCTCTATAGGGGACTCTTAGAGACTCTAGATAGAGGACTCTTAGGGACTCTCTATAGAGGACTCTCAGAGAACTCTCTATAGGGGACTCTATATAGAGGACTCTTAGAGGACTCAGGTAAAGCTGCATTGTTCCGGGGGGTCATTAAGGAAGATAAGTCTTATTAGGCTCCTCATGAATGTGTTAATGATGACATTTAGACCCGGGCCACTCAGACCCGGGACAGCGGAGTCTCTGACTCGGGCCACTCAGACCCGGGACAGCGGAGTCTCTGACCCGGGCCACTCAGACCCGGGACAGCGGAGTCTCAGACCCGGGCCAACTCAGACCCGGACAAAGCGAAGTCTCTGACTCGGGCCACTCAACCCCGGGACAAGCGGAGTCTCAAGACCCGGGACACTCAGACCCGGGCATGCCGAGTCTCAGACACGGGCCAGAGGAGTCTGCTTGGGGGGGCAGGACACGGAGCTCGCGGTCCCGGAGCGCCACGTGCTGACGTCACTGTACGCGGAGCCGCTCGCGGCCGCCTTGCCGCCCCAGCAGCAGCGCGTGCAGAACGCGCGCCACGACTCGAGCGTCTTGCCGGACCACACCCACGCGCCCGACGTGATGCCCACCAGGAGGCACGTGAAGTACTTCAGCATGAAGACCGCGTAGTCCGGACGCGCGCCACCGCGCTCCGCCGGGCACGCGCAGTTGTACGCCTCCTCCCACGCGGGTCGGTTGTGCTGCTCGTACACGTAGCACGCGACGATGACAGCGGCGGGCACCGTGTAGAGCACCGTGAACGCGCCCAGCCGCAGCATCAGTCGCTCCAGTTTGTCCGCCTCGCCGCCGCCCGCCTGCCGCTTGACGACCGCCGCCGCCGCCTGCCGCTTGATGACGGCGCGGATGCGGAAGAGCGACACGAAGCCCGCCAGCAGGAACGCGGAACCCGCCAGCAGGTAGACGACGAGCGGCGCCAGCACGAAGCCGCGCAGCGTATCCAGCCGCTGGTTGCCCACGTAGCAGATGCCCGCCACGGGGTCACCGTCCACGGAGCCGAGCGCCAGCGCCGCCACGCACTTGACGCTGGGCAGCAGCCACGCGGCCACGTGGAAGTACGGCGCGTAGCCCGCGATGGCCTCGTGGCCCCACTTCAAGCCCGCCGCCAGGAACCACGTGAGCGACAGCACCACCCACCAGATGCACGAGGCCATGCCGAAGAAGTACACGAGCAGGAAGACCACCGTGCACAGCGCGGGCCCGCTGCTCTCGTAGTGCACGTGCTGCTGCTGCTGCTGCTCGAGCCCCGCCCCCTCCGCCGCCGCCGTGCACGCTACCCGCTCGTGCCCGGCCACCAGCCTGACCAGGTAGCCCGCGGACACGAGCACGTGGCAGGCGGACAGGAAGATGACGGGCCGCTCCGGGTAGCGGAAGCGCTCCGTGTCCAGCAGGAAGGTGGCGACGGCGGCGGCGGACGACAGGAAGCACAGCGCGGACCACAGGCCCAGCCAGAACACCGTGAAGCCGCGCTCCGCCGCGCCGAAGTAGGGACTGTGGCAGGGCACCGCGCAGCCCGCCACGCTGCCCGTCTGCACCCGGCCGTAGAGCGCGCTGGTGCGGCTCAGCGGCACCAGGGGCGGCCGGCAGCGGCAGTCCGACTCGCAGGAGGCGGCGGCGGTGGAGGAGGAGGAGGATGAGGAGGAGGACCCGTCGCTCTTCTTCCGCGCCTTGGTGGGCATGGCGGGCGGCGGCGGCATGGCGGGCGGCGGCGGCACCGCGGTGGTCCCGGTGGTCCGGTCGTGGTCCATGCACAGCGTGTCCGGGTCTCCCAGCGCGGGCAGCAGCTCGCAGCGCATGCGGTCGGGCCACGGGAAGCCGTACTGACGCATGAGCGGCGCGCAGCCCGCCCTGGCGCGCTCGCAGACGGCGCGGCAGGGCGGCAGCGGGCGGCCGTAGTCCTCCAGGCAGATGGGCGTGTAGAGGCTGCACAGGAAGAAGCGGAGGTCCGCGGAGCACCGGATCTCCACCAGCGGCCAGAACTGGTGCGCCTCCAGGCCCGCCTCGTCCTGCGTGTCGTGGTTGAAGCGGTTGGGCATGGACGTGTGGTTGTAGCCCACGCCGCGGCACAGCGGCACCGAGATCTCCTGGCACCGCGACGGAGCAGGAGGAGGAGGACCAGGATGAGGTGGAGGATGATGAGGAGGACCAGGAGGATGCGCAGCGGAGGATGAGGAGCCCTGCTTCTGGCCGCCCGCCGCCGCCGCGAGGACGAGCACCAGCACCAGCGCGCTCCACCAGCACCAGCGCGAGAACGAGAACGCGCGCCGCTCCAACATCATCATCATCATCGTTGTTTGTTTGTTTGTTTGTTTGTTTGTCTCTCGCGGCCCCCAGAGGTGACCGTAAGTTCTGGTTCTGGGGGGGAGGTGCGGGGAGGGGGGGTTACCGGAGGAGCCCCGCGGCGGTCCGACTTCTCATTATCATCATCCTCCTCCTCCTCCTCCTCCGCGGGGAGCAGGTCCGCGCGCCGTCGCCGTCCTGCTGCGCGAGAGCTCCGTGTCACGTTCCAAAATTCCAAAGCACGCGCCGAGTCGTGTCTCGCGGTGTTCTTGTTGTCAAACGTCAGATTCTATGTGCGCGTGAGTGTGTTGTGTGGTGTGTGTGGATGGATGCTCGTCTCGTCTCGCGCTCTTTTTGTGTGAGCAGTGCTGAGGCTCGCGCTGCCCACCCGGGCTTTATAGCGGAGGAGTGACGCCCCGCCCCCCCCCCCCCCCGCGCGAGGAGGACCAGCGGGGCGGAGCGCGAGGAGAATGAAGTCAATTAGGAGTTCAGTCCGTCTCGCGCGCCCCTCTCAATACACCTGTCTGCCTGCCTGCCTGCCTGCCTGCGTCTGTCAATATATGAGAGAGAGGGAGAGACAGAGAGAGAAAAACAGATAGACAGACAGAGAGAGAAAGACAGACAGACAGAGAGAGAGAGACAGAGAGAGAAAGACAGACAGACAGAGAGAGAGACAGACAGAGACAGAGGTTTCTCTTAGCTTTTGTTTAATTTTTATACTTCAATGTTTAGTGTCGTGCCGATAAAGTTCTGGAGAATTGAATTGAGACGTAAAGAAGTCCTTTTCCCCGTATATACACATGTATATATATATATATACATGTGTATATACACATGTATATATAGAAATACAGGTTTTTAGATTGTCAGTTATTTAAATTATGCGAACTATTATTATTATTGTTATTATATTTTTTTATTTGAGTTATTGCACGCTTGGGTAATATAAATGTAAATGTTCCCCTTGTCAATACAGATCTCTGATCTCTTTACGTGTGTGTGTGTGTGTGTGTGTGTGTGTGTGTGTGTGTGTGTGTGAATGGAAGTTAATGTGTTCCTGTTAGCTCTCCGCGGGGGGGCTGTCTCAGCTAACGCAGCACTAGCTGTCTGGGGGGGGTTACCCCGGGACCCTCGCTAGGACACACACACACACACACACACACACACAACTGCTCCAAAAGTATAAAACAAGCGAGCAAACATAGCAGCTAATTAAAGTCATTAGCGTCCCTCGGTGTCTCAGCTCGTTCTGTTGACTGTTGGACGCCCGGCCTGCTGAACCAGGCGGTAAGCCAGTTACAGTTAGTTATTATAGTGTGTGTGTGTGTTTATACTTACGTTCTCTCCATGACATGGTCCCATGGTCCATGAAGATAAACATTTTGCGTTGCCACGGCAACACCGCTCCGCCAGTCACGTTGCCCCTGGCAACGGTGGCCGGGCGCTAACCGGTCGCTACGAGTTTGTCCCGCCACCTTTGACCCTTCACCTCACCTCTCAGGGTACGAGAGAGAGAGACTGTTCTTTACACAGACCCTATGTGTGTGTGCGCGGGTGTGTGTGTTTCAACTTAGTAGACACACATATACATGCACACACACATGCACACACATACGCAGACTCCCAAGTACTTTTTCCTTAAAACAGTAAATTGATGAGCTAGGAGCCCCTCCCTACAGACTGGGACCCCCTCCCTACAGACCGGGACCCCCTCCCTGCAGACTGAGACCACCACCCTACAGACTGAGACCACCACCCTGCAGACTGAGACCACCACCCTGCAGACTGGGACCCCCTCCCTGCAGACTGAGACCCCCTCCCTGCAGCGTGAGCGTGGCGATCCCTACAGAACAGACACCGCCTGTTGTCCGGCGCTGCCCCCCCCATGGCTCCGCCCCCTGGCCCCGCCCCCTGGCCCGAGCCCGCTCAGGGGATTGGGTATTTGGCGGGCAGCCCTGGGAGTTAGTGGAGAAACTTTATTTTGCAGCGCGGAGGTAAACCTGCTGGCCCCTCTTTAGCGCTGATCCCCTGAGAGCATTTAGGACGCGGATCCGATGATAGCGCCGGGCTAATCCCGCCCGCCGGTTCTAAGTGCTCCTGTTATTCTGTTATTAATCCGGCGGACGGGGAGGAAACCTGAGGAGCCGCTCGCTACGCTAAGCATCAGAGCCGCTTGCTCCTCGGACCCAAACACCAACAAGAGCCGCACGCCGTGCGTTAGCTTAGCTTAGCATAGCAGCAGCTATAGCATAACAGCGTAGTATTATAGCATATCATCAGGCTAGCATGGCATGGCAACAGGCTAGCTATAACATAGCAAGCTATAACATAGCAATGGCTAGCGTAGCACAACACAACAGCGGACATAGAATATATAGCAAAGCAACAGGCTACTGTAAAAGTATGCTAGCATAGCATAGCAGCTGGCTACTTGGGGAGCAGCCTATTGGCTGACAATCATCGATGACAATGATTGTCAGCCAATCAGCTCCACCTGTATATACACCTGTATACACCTGGACTCCGCACATCTATACACCTGTATATACCTGTATATACCTGTATACACCTGTATGTACCTGTATACACCTGTATATACCTGTATGTACCTGTATACACCTGTATACACCTGTATGTACCTGTATACACCTGTATACACCTGTATATACCTGTATGTACCTGTATATACCTGTATGTACCTGTATATACCTGTATGTACCTGTATATACCTGTATGTACCTGTATACACCTGTATGTACCTGTATACACCTGTATATACCTGTATGTACCTGTATACACCTGTATGTACCTGTATGCACCTGTATGTACCTGTATACACCTGTATGTACCTGTATACACCTGTATACACCTGTATGTATGTACCTGTTGTGTCTTGTAGTGATGATAACATGTTTGTGGCCCTCTGGTAGTGATGATAACATGTTTGTGGCCCTCTGGTAGTGATGATAACATGTTTGTGGTCCTCTGGTAGTGATGATAACATGTTTGTGGTCCTCTGGTAGTGATGATAACATGTTTGTGGTCCTCTGGTAGTGATGATAACATGTTTGTGGTCCTCTGGTAGTGATGATAACATGTTTGTGGTCTGGTAGTGATGATAACATGTTTGTGGTCCTCTGGTAGTGATGATAACATGTTTGTGGCGGGTGTGTGTGTTTCAACTTAGTAGACACACATATACATGCACACACACATGCACACACATACGCAGACTCCCAAGTACTTTTTCCTTAAAACAGTAAATTGATGAGCTAGGAGCCCCTCCCTACAGACTGGGACCCCCTCCCTACAGACCGGGACCCCCTCCCTGCAGACTGAGACCACCACCCTGCAGACCGGGACCCTCTCCCTACAGACTGAGACCACCACCCTACAGACTGAGACCACCACCCTGCAGACTGAGACCACCACCCTGCAGACTGGGACCCCCTCCCTGCAGACTGAGACCCCCTCCCTGCAGCGTGAGCGTGGCGATCCCTACAGAACAGACACCGCCTGTTGTCCGGCGCTGCCCCCCCCATGGCTCCGCCCCCTGGCCCCGCCCCCTGGCCCGAGCCCGCTCAGGGGATTGGGTATTTGGCGGGCAGCCCTGGGAGTTAGTGGAGAAACTTTATTTTGCAGCGCGGAGGTAAACCTGCTGGCCCCTCTTTAGCGCTGATCCCCTGAGAGCATTTAGGACGCGGATCCGATGATAGCGCCGGGCTAATCCCGCCCGCCGGTTCTAAGTGCTCCTGTTATTCTGTTATTAATCCGGCGGACGGGGAGGAAACCTGAGGAGCCGCTCGCTACGCTAAGCATCAGAGCCGCTTGCTCCTCGGACCCAAACACCAACAAGAGCCGCACGCCGTGCGTTAGCTTAGCTTAGCATAGCAGCAGCTATAGCATAACAGCGTAGTATTATAGCATATCATCAGGCTAGCATGGCATGGCAACAGGCTAGCTATAACATAGCAAGCTATAACATAGCAATGGCTAGCGTAGCACAACACAACAGCGGACATAGAATATATAGCAAAGCAACAGGCTACTGTAAAAGTATGCTAGCATAGCATAGCAGCTGGCTACTTGGGGAGCAGCCTATTGGCTGACAATCATCGATGACAATGATTGTCAGCCAATCAGCTCCACCTGTATATACACCTGTATACACCTGGACTCCGCACATCTATACACCTGTATACACCTGTATGTACCTGTATACACCTGTATGTACCTGTATACACCTGTATGTACCTGTATACACCTGTATGCACCTGTATGTACCATGAAACCAAATACGTCTACTTTTCAGACAAACGTACACAACCCACTGTGTGTCTATGTGTGTGTGTGTGCGTGTGTGTACGAGAGTGAGACGAGTGTGTGTGTGTGTGTGTGTACGTGTACAAGAGTGAGACGAGTGTGTGTGTGTACGTGTACAAGAGAGAGACGAGTGTGTGTGTGTGTACAAGAGAGTGAGACGAGTGTGTGTGTGTGTACGAGAGAGTGAGATGAGTGTGTGTGTGTGTATAAGAGAGAGAGACGAGTGTGTGTAAGAGTGTATCGCTGTAACATATGCAGATGTGCATACAAGAATGTCGGCTGAAACATTCCACACAGAGGTGAAAACACACACACATGCACACAAACACACAGACACACACAAACACACACACACATGCACACAGACACACACCACACACACACATCACAGTCAACAGAGAACTCTCAGACATAACGAGGTGAGTCACGGTGTAGAGGTGTGTGTGTTTCCTGCAGAGAGGTCTAAAGGTGAGGCAGCCGGTAAGGCAGGTAGGTGTGTGACTGGTTAACCTGTAATACATAACCAGCTTCTGACAGACGTCTAACACTAACCTCTCTGGGAACCTTACTGGTGGAACACAGCGAGGGTGTGGTGGACAGGATCGCTTAGGATTGAATCTGGTTTAAAGTCTGGTTTGATTTGGTTTAACTGGTTTAATTTGGGTTTCATTTCTGGTTCAAATGCGGTTTCAATTCGGGTCAATTCAATTCTATAGGTTCTCAAATGGTCTCTGGTTCAAATTCATTTAGAGATTATTTTGCTGATTAGTGACGATCTAACTAGTCGTCACACACATTTTGCGGCTGTGTGTGAATGTCTCTCTCTCTCCCCCTCTCTCCCTCTCTCTCCCCCCCTCTCTCTCCCCCATCTGTCTCTCTCTCTCATGTGTGACTGGATGAATGTGCGTTTGGGTGGGTGTGTGTGTGTGTGTGCTGACATTTGAAATCTCCTCGTATCGTCTGACTGTTGACACCTCAGAACGATTTATTGCGTCTAATCACCGCGTTCTCAAGGAAGGGGCAGCTCCACGATACCAAATCTATGACCTTTGAATCAATAAAACAATAGAACAATAGAACAATACGTTTTAATATCTTTATCACTATTGTTCTATTTCTCACTCTGAGGTGATTTCATTTGGGGTTGCAAAATAAATGGTTAGCGCTCCTAGACCTTAACAGCTGCTAGCCCGGGTGTAGTGAGTGGTTAGCTTGTGGAGCTAGCAGCTAGCATGGTTGGGTGACGGCCAGGGGGAGGGGGGGGTGATGGGGGGGGTCATGAGGTCGCGGGCCGCCAGCGACCGTCTCATGAAGGAGCCACTTTGTTGTCGGCCACAACACCTGAGAGCGATCTGGCAGGACGGCCGGAATTTCCTTCGCGTGATGCTATCTCACGAGAGACATTTAGCCACCGGCGAGCGGCGGGGGGGGAAGAGCAGAAACAAATGAATGAAAATCAGAGACAGAATCAGACAGCAAGACAGAGTGTGTGTGAGAGAGAGAGAGTTAGAGATACAGGCAGACTGAGGGAGAGCGATAGCAGGCAGAACGAGGTACAGAATGATAGAGGGAGAGAGACAGAGAGCGAGGGAGAGAGACACAGAGAGAGAGCGAGGGAGAGAGACACAGAGAGAGAGCGAGGGAGAGAGACAGAGAGAGCGAGGGAGAGAGACACAGAGAGAGAGCGAGGGAGAGAGACACAGAGAGAGAGCGAGGGAGAGAGACAGAGAGAGAGCGCGAGGGAGAGAGACAGAGAGCGAGGGAGAGAGACACAGAGAGAGAGCGAGGGAGAGAGACAGAGAGAGCGAGGGAGAGAGACAGAGAGAGCGAGGGAGAGAGACAGAGAGAGAGCGAGGGAGAGAGACAGAGAGAGAGCGAGGGAGAGAGACAGAGAGAGCAAGGGAGAGAGACTAATTTATTTTTGTATTTTTAGTATTTTTTTACATATATATATTTTATATTATATATATTATTCTTACCTGTATATATTTAGTTCTTTATAAGTATACTTTAGAAACTTATATTTATACATTTGATTGCAATATTGCAGCTTTGTGTAAACATTTCTTTGTTCTAGAATATCTACAATTGTACATTTGTAAATTAAATTTGTTTTGTTTTAGTTTTTATTTTTATTTACCACTCGCTTTGGCAATGGAAATGTACGTTTCCCATGACAATAAAGCTCTTTACATTAAATTGAATTTAATGTGAGAGAAAGAGAGAGAGAGAAAGATAGAGGGAGAGAGAGAGAGAGAGAGAGGGAGAGTGGGGGTGTTGAAGAGCAGTGTGTGTATTCAGGACTGCTGACAGGACGGATTACTACGTCTGTCTGGACCGCAGGAGTTTAACTGACCAATTACTTCCTGGCTTCTCCTCCTCCTCCTCTTCCTCCTCCTCCTCCTCCTCCTTGTTTACTTTATCCTCCCTCGGGCGCCAGGTGGGCGGGGCTTCACCTCATCTCACCTGGAGGAACAAAACTTTTTTGTACTCAGGACACATTGGACAGGCAAGGTGCAACGAATTAATCATTTCAAACTTTGCATTTTATTGAATTTTCAAGACAGCCTGATACCCTGCATGTCAGTGGCCAATAGGGAACCTGCGTTCTACACACACGTCCCCCTAAATGCTGCATCAACACACACATTCACACGTCCCCATAAACGCTGCCAGCGTTTATGGGGACACCTCAAGGTGTTTTTACGAGCGCCTTGCTCACCCTCCTCAAGTCAGGGGCAGAGAAGCCTCCGACCTTTGAGTCAATAAAACCCGGCAGATACCCGATCTTATCGCCGTATCGTTCCCTTTATTGTGTTCTGTTCTGCTGGGGAAATCAGAACAGGACGCGATGTGATTGGCCAAGGACGGATTTTGGACCTGGGCCGTTAAACATACTGTAAGGTGTTCTTATTTTATTGGTTGTTCACTTCTCTGTGTTGTTGTCATGTCCGGGGTCAAGTCAAAGAGTCCCATCTCCATGTTATTTATTAATTTTTTTATAATATATTTATTGTTCATTTTAATGACTATTGCACTACAATATTGTAGGATTAGTACAGTATTACCATATTACATTACAATATAATAGCATTATATTGCACTACAAGCATTATATTGCACTACAATATTGTATAATATTGTATTATTGCTGTAGTAGCAGAGTACTGAATGAAATGTAAGACTTGATTGTGTTGTTTAGTCTGTCCTTGAGTGCGACCGTCGGCCCGTCAATAAAGTTTGTGAAGCCCCCGATGTCCTGGAGAGGAAACGCATCTCAATCTGCGAACACACTTCTGAGGTGGAGCCTGCAAGCGGATCGGTTTGAACAAGTGATGCTTTGAATCGACGTACTGTATTTGAAGGCACAATATATGACGTTTATTTTTTGCCAATTTGCACGTATAATTCCACTATTCCACTGCCACCGTAATTCAGACCAAATGTCAACACACTGTGACGCCCGAATCACACAGTTGCTCACAAACTGATTCAGCACAAACGATCATAAACGACATCATAAACGATATCATAAACTACAACATATCATGAAGTCATCTGTCGATAACAGATTAATCATGACGTGATCTTAACAGTCCTGTCTGACCCCAGCTGAGGACACGATCACCTGATGAGACTCAATCCTCAGCAACAAGTTATTAATGTTTAATAAAGTCGACTATTCTATCTCACCTGTCCATTATTCAATGTGCTGAACAAATGTGTCTGCGTTGGTATTTGTGTTTAGTGAAGCAGGTCTTGTGTTTTCAACGTGTTCAACAGATTAGTCGTAGTTTATGTTTTAATCAGGACGCCGTTTAAGGAGCAGGACGTTGTGTTGGACAGGACGTCCCCCCGTGACCAATCAGGTGGACAGCTCTGTCTCTCCTCTCCAAACACACAGGAAATAGATTTCACGCTGCTGTCGCCACGGTGATTACTCACGGTGGGCCGGCCACGTGCACTTTATGAGGGGGGGGGGGCGTGACTTATGAGCATGCACGGCTGTCTGGACGGGTTGACATGCTAAGTGGCTAATGATTAGCGGTGGATTATCTGCACCAGTTTACACACGACCAGCATGTAAACCAGTCTGGACGAGAGAGAGAGAGGGAGGTGGTGGTGGTCAGCAATAGACCACTAAACACACACACACACAACACACACACACACACACACACACACACACACACACACACACACACACACACACACACACACACACACACACACACACCAACAACACACACACACACACACACACACACACAGTGTGAGACAGGGAGAGAGGGAGAGACAGGGAGAGAGAGAGAGAGAGACAGAGAGGGAGACAGAGAGAGAGAGAGACAGGGAGAGAGAGGGAGGGATATAATACTCTCTATATTCAGAGTGCTCCTCAGGGACTCCTGGAGGTGAGTCCAGCCCTCCGGATTCCCGCCTCCCCCTCCGCCGGTCCAGGGAGGCTCTTCTGGTCCCCGGAGGGCTAGCGAGGCTAACGCTAGCGAGGCTAACGCTGGTGCTGAGCACCACACTGGATTAGCAAGTGGATTATGCAAATGAGGGACAATGTATTCATATTAGCAGAGGTCAGGGGTCAGTACGCCCCTGCCCGGAATGCATGAATACGTAAAAATAACAGACGAAGAGGAGGAGGAGGAGGAGGAGGAAGCTGGCAATATGTTTAAACGTCTGTTTAAATTATTTGGTGATCTTTGATTTGGTTAAATCCACCAAATGTGGTGATTTGGTGAATTAGATAAATCAGTAGAATGGGAATGATGATTAATGGGTCTAATTAGGCCCAGAATAATTTCTCATGCGTTTATTTTATATATTTGAGAGGTTTCACTCCCCCACCACCCCCCACCCTCCCCCTCCCCTCCCCCTCCCACTCATACTCCCCCCTCCCCCCTCCTCCCCCGACTAATTGGTGGTGATAATCAGTGTTTGGGGGACTAATTGACACAGATAATTAACAGATGTGTGTGTGTGTGTGTGTGTGTGTGTGTGTGTGTGTGTGTGGGCCAACAGGACGACCCGAGCCTCCGTAAATCCCTCCACCATTGTGTTGTTAATAAGGTCTAATGTAAGGAGATACTTAGAGAACACACACACACACACACACACACACCACACACACACACACACACACACCCTATTTTCTGTGCTGCATACAATGCTGAGCTCCTAAACAAATAGGCCTTTTAGACCAAGTGTGTATGTGTGTGTGTGTGTGTGTGTGTGTGTGTGTGGAGGGGGGAGGGGGGAGGAGGTAGGGGAGGGGCTTAAACCCACAAAACGGCTCTTCATTGTGAAGCCAGTTAAGCTAAAGTTAAGCTCCTAAAAAAAGCCAAACTAATTTGTTTATTCGTGTGTTGTTGTTGTTGTGCAGACGTGTCTGTAGCCGCAGGACATGCTAAGCTCTGCTAGCTGGACACACTGGAGTCACCGGCCTGGAGTGACCAACCTGGAGTCACCAAGTGGCGTTAGCGTGCATCATGCTAGCCGAGTGGCGTTAGCGTGCATCATGCTAATGGCGTTAGCGTGCATCATGCTAGCCGAGTGCCGTTAGCGTGCATCATGCTAGTGGCGTTAGTGTGCATCATGCTAGTGGCGTTAGCGTGCATCATGCTAGCCAAGTGGCGTTAGCGTGCATCATGCTAGTGGCGTTAGCGTGCATCATGCTAGCCAAGTGGCGTTAGCGTGCATCATGCTAGCCGAGTGGCGTTAGCGTGCATCATGCTAGTGGCGTTAGCGTGCATCATGCTAGCCGAGTGGCGTTAGCGTGCATCATGCTAGCCGAGTGGCGTTAGCGTGCATCATGCTAACGTTTCCCAGCCTGACGCACAAAGAGGCCTTCAGCCCTGCGGCATCATGGGAGATCTGCCCCTTCTGCTATTGTCTGTGGGCTCGGAGCCCCTGCTGTCACTCAAACAATACACTACAACCACCCCTCCCACCCCACCCCTGACCCCGCCCACCAGACCCCCCCGCCCCCCTCCATCATCCTATTGACCCCTCCCACCCCCCCCCCCCCCCCTCTCCCCAGGGGCCTCTCATGGTGGTGCTGGGGCCCCTCTTAGCCTCCAGCTGGGCAGGAGGCTGACAATTTGTCCATCCATCCATCACCCGTCCGTCTGTCTGTCTGTCTGTCTGTCTGTCTGTCTGTCTCTCTGTCCATCTGTGTCTGTCTGTCTGTCTGTCTGTCTCTATAACTTCATATTAAAACATCAGATCATCGCTCTAGATCTAGACCGCTAGAGACAGGACAGTAAGAGAGAGAGAGAGACAGGAAAGTAAGAGAGAGAGAGACAGGACAGCAGTCGGGACAGGAAACGTAATACACGGCGAGAGCTCCCTTCAAATTAAAAGTCCTTTATTTT